>CM053515.1:38711426-38911068 GCA_028627145.1 Eidolon dupreanum
AGGAAGGGAGGAAGGGAGGAAGGGAGGAAGGGAGGAAGGGAGGAAGAAGCAAGGGAGAGAAGGAGGAAGGAAGGGAGGGAGAGAGGGGAAAAGGAAGGGAAGGAGGGAAGGAGAAAGGAAGATAGGAAGAGAGGAGAATTTGGAGAATCTGAAACTTGTTCTTGATCTGTATTTCAGGTGAGTAGAGCCACACCTTAGACAGTCTGGATGCTGTTCTTTTGTGTAATCCAGCACTCCGTCTTGTTCCTAAATGTCGGTCTCAATAAATACTTCAGGAGGGTTTAATGATATTTCCAGGAAGGACTCTGCCCCAGATCGCCCAGGGATGTCTCATAGCTACAGGAGGGCACCCCTCTACCACCACACCCTGTGCCCAGCTCTACTCAATGACGGGTTTTCCCCAGACGCAACCCCTCGCTTGCTCTGTGCCTTCCACAGGCCCCTACCTTGGGCTGAAATGCTTTTGGTAACAGGTACCATGTCTCATTGGTCTTTATAACCCCAGCACCTAACACCCTGCCTGACACATATAATATACTCAATAAAACCTGTGAAATATATGACTAACTTGTTTGTAATGTGTCCCCCACCCCTCTGCCCAGCCATGGCTAGAATGTAAGCTGTGAGCAGCAAACTTGACTGTGCATTTTCAACCAAGTTCTCACAGCCCAGATCAGAGTCCGGCACATTGTGGGTGTTAGGTTAATATATGTTGAATTGATCAATGCAGGAAGAATTGCTACGACCTCACCCAATAGGATTCAGACCGGGTTCCCAGAGCTGGGTCCCAGGGCAGGCTTGCATTCCTCATGTTCCATGCTGGCCTCTGGATATTTCCATCACAACACCTATGACACTTGCTGTTGGTAGTGGTGAAGTTGTTTTGTCAGTCTGAAAACAGCTTGAGGGCAAGGACTGGGTCTTTTTTCTTGTTTCCCCAAAATGGCACATAAGAAGTATTTAATAAGTGTTTATAGAATGAATGAACAAATGAATTAAAGGTTTATTTATGGCTTTTAGGAAGTAACTGACTTGACATTGCAAATCAAACTTTGGGGAGTAGGATTTTGTTATTCTCTACCTGTGTCTGAGATGATGAAGCCACAGAAGTTGGGGCACTGTGAGCAGATCCAGACCTAGACAAACTTCCTGAACTTTAAATTTGGGGACGAGGGTGTGAGAATGCTGGTGTCTTTTCTGTAATTGGCTGAGTTGGGTTAAAAAGTAAAGAAACAATGTACCCCATTACAAACAATATCCCCATCAAAAAATGGAACCCTTGCTCTTTATTTTGTCCACTAAGGACTAGCACACATCAACAAAAACTAAAATTTATTACAGTGTGAAGAAATGTGGGGATGCCTGGGCCCTGTATGTAGACACACCATGTCACCAGGGCTGGTCCAACCCTGAGCTGAGGGACCACACTAATGTCCCAGAAGGTTCTCCCTGCTCAATAGCCAGCATGTGGCCTGGTGACAGTTCTACAGAAACGATGCCCAACTAGGCCTTCAGGCTTGTCCAGTCTTTAGCTAGACCCCTCATGGATAACCTTCCTTCCACAGACCTGGCGGATGTCCAGTGAGGGGCATGAAGGAGGGACCCCATTAGGACTTAAGCAAGACTAAAGGGGAGCAGCTCATGATATTCTCTGCCACGTCCCCAGAGCTGCGTGAACAGTTAACCAACCAATTCTAACACCAATTCCAATGTGGTCACACCAAGCAATTCTTTGACACCAGCTGGACATCCTACAACTTAATTCCAACACTATCTACTTGGAGTCAATATCAGATCCCCAGGTTAAGGGCTCGGCCCTTGCAACTGCCACCTTCTCAAGTCCAGGTTGTGTCACCTGTGCTTCTGACCAACTGGCTATAACTCTGAGGTTCCGAAAACTTCCTTGTTGAGTTCAATGAACTTGGTAGAGTGGCTCATATAATTCAGAGAAACATTTTACTAACTGGTTTATTATAAAAAGCTATAACTCAGGAACGGCCAGATGGAAGAGTATATGCAAAGGGTGAGGTATGGGTACAAGGTGTGGAGCTTCTGTGTCCTCTCTGAGTGCGACACTCTCTTAGCACCTCTACAAGTTCATCAACTCAGAAGCTCTACGAACCCTGCATCCTTTCAGTTTTCATGGAGGCTTCATACAGAGGCATCAGATTGATTAAATCATTGGCTGTTGGTGATTGAACTCAATCTCCAGGCCCCTCTCAGGGTGAGGCGGGGCCAGAGGGGGCCCCAAAATTCCAAACCTCTAACACATGGTCCCCCTGGCAGGCCCCATCCTTAGATGCTTCCACAAGTCACCTCAGTAATGTAACAAAAGATGGCTTTATCATTCTCATTACAGGAAATTCCAAGAGTTGAGAAACTCTGTTCCAGGAATGAAGAAAAAGACAAAATACATATTTCTTATTATAAATCACAACGTCACACACACACTTCCACCTCTCTCCCACTGCAATTTTACTTCACAAACACCGGATCCTCTCCTCAGTTAGAGTTTGTGTCTTGAATGAATTTAGTATTCTTACTCTCACCTTAAGGCCAGATTCTGCATGGTACCCATCTAAAGGGACACAAATCAATCCCCCTAGAGCCCTCAAACAAATAGATAACTTTACAGGAAATTACCCTAAGTATTATTACCAAAAGGAGAATCATTCCACACATCGCCAAACTTCCCCCAAATCCTCTTTGCCCATCTACCACTCAAAAGTTTCAGAAAGTATCTGCTCCTGCCCATACTATTTATTCTCTAAGATATCTCCTAACCAATATCCTCTTCCCCATTCTTCTCTCCTCCTGGTACCACATGGCATTTTCTTACAGCCCAACCATGTATAAATATCACAAGATTCTTCCACATACAGGTTGAAAGCATTTATTGAGCATATAAGGATTTTTCTCAAATGTCATCTCTTTTACTCCTCACTTAAACATCTGCACTGACAGATGAGGAAAGTGTCTTGTTTAGGAAGGGAAGGATTGAGCTAGGGATCTAGATTTGAGTTGACAGCCAAGCCTCACTTCCCCTGGATGACCACCTCTCACCCCTACCGCCCCACCCCATGTAGCAATCAAGTTCTGAACAGTTGCTTCCTGGACTCTTGCTTCTTCAATCCCCTACCCTACTCAATGTTTGATCTTTCAGTGAACTTCAGTCCTTCCTTTGGTTGCCATTTATGTCTCTGAGTAACAGCTTCTCACGGACCCTGCAGATTCTATAATGACCTCCATCTCTTCTCCCACAGCAGCTGGGTCCTCTAACCCCAAGAGTTATGGTGGCCTAAAAAGGCAGTCACCCCAAAGCCTTCTGGATACTACAGAAAAATGACAGATTTGTGTTTTAAAGTGTGCTTGGGTTGCTGATTGGACTAGAGGTGAGCAAGAGTGAAGGGACCAGAGAAACATTGCAGATGACCATGTGAGAGATAATGTTTGAACTAGGACAATGGTTAAGAGGGTAGACATAGTCAAGATGTATCTTAGGGGTGGAATTGACCGCACCTAGAGTGAGACTAGATGCAAAGAAAGAAGGAACGAATGAAGGCACAGACAATGAGGAGAATGGTGCTAGAATGTTAGCGGTGGTGCAGATTTGCAAAAGAAAGTCTAGAATTTAGTTTTAGACATCATATGTAAGCAGCATGATTTTTCCTGGCAATTGGCCCCTATCTTCAGTTCTCTTGCACTACAAGTGAGAGTACCATGAGAGTAGCCACATTGTGACACATCCCTGCCTCCTTGGTCACAGCCTCTTGGACCAGAGATGGGAAAATGACCTGAGTTGGGTCAAGACACAGCATGGAACCAAGAGGGAGATGTGGCCATTTCTCTCCAAACTGCTGAAGTTGAGGGCATGTGGATTTGATATCTGTTGGTAGTCTAGAACAGGGATTGTCAATCTATGGCCCAAGGGCACCATCTGCTTTATAAATAAAGCTTTATTAAAACACAACCATGACCATTCATTTACATATTGTCTTTGGCTGCTTTCGTGCTACAGTGGCAGAGGTACTCGCTACAGAAGCCACATGGCCCACAAGCCTCTTTGGGCCTCTAAGATAAAGTTTGCCATCCCCTGATCTAGAGTCTCCATTTGGTCTGGCGTACTAAAAAAGCAGCTAGAGAGAAAAATGAAGTAGCTGCACAGGAATAAGAAAGACTGAGTATTGGAGTAATTCCTGACAGTGTCTTAAGCAGAAGGTCTAAATGCCCTGGAGGTCTAGCCATGTCCCTGTCCTCAGGTTCGGTTGAAACACCCCAATGGTCTCAGACTAAATTCCTCTTTTTCTTAAAAATAATTTGAGTCGAGATGATGATATTTGTGAGTAAAGGGTTCTATTATTTAATTTACCAACTTATTCAACTCTCACTCATTCATCCAAAAATTCATGGAGAATTTATTCCATGTCAGGTATGATGCTGGGGATGGATGATGTGGGGGTGAACAGGACAGCCCCCAGAAAACTTATATATTAATATAGCGAGTTAGATTTCATGTGCCTATGAGACGTTATAATCCCATAAGAATATAATGGAGCCAAAAAATTCCTATTGCTTAGTGACATCATGGCTGTTCTAACATCATCTTCTCTTGTGCTTAATTTAGCCTCGTGTTGTTTTGGACAGTAACGTGCTATACAGACTTGTGGCCCAGGAGTAATAGGCTAGACTATATCACTTAGGTGTGCAGTAGGCTGGACCATCCAGGTTTGTGTAAGTGCCCTCTGTGATGCTTGCACAACAATGAAATAGCATAACGACTCACTTCTCAGATGTATCCCTGTTGTAGAAGCAAAGGAAGGGATATTTATAACTTGTTTTTAAAAGAGAACCTACTAGAACATCTCTGAACACTAATGGGGTGGGTTCAGCAGAGAAAGAGATTAAAAATGCATCAAGGGAATGTAAATGAGCAAAGTCTTCTCTAAGATGATTGAAAATGGGGATTTGAGTTCACATGAGGGGTTGGCTGCTTTTGATGGGAGAGGGGAGCAGAGGGACTGAGAGTGTGAAGTTGAAATCTCAGGGTTCTGGGTGAACTTGGGCAGGTTGACTTCTTTGAACCTGTTTCCTTGGCTGTTAAAGTGGAGATAATGCTCTTACCGCACAGGGAAGTTTCAGGGCTTAAATGAGATAAAGTTTGTAAATGACTCAATGGTATTCTTAGTATCCTTAGACCTTCCCCCTTCCAAATTCAATCAACTCAACTAGCTCATGTGAAGCCACTGACAAAGGTCTGGGCCTCAACAGACACTAAAGGAAAGGCAGTGGGAAAGGGAAAGATGGAGAAAAGATGAAAATAAATTTATATTTGCAAAGCTGTTTTCATCTAATAGTCTCCAAATGACCTACCAAAGAATCTTCAACAAAGTCCCTGTGGAACTTTCCAAGGTGGCAATTAAACAAGCCCTGCTGACAAGATATGGGCTACCAGAAAGGAATGCTGTCAGCAGCGTCCTCTTCCCAGATAAAGGAAAGACCAAGATGTCATTGTTCCTTGATCATTTTTGACAGCTTTACTAGACCATGCATAATTTTGGCCACAGATGCCAAAAGGCAGGCAGAAGGGAATAAATCAGAAAAAAGGAACTGAGAAAGAGCCATCAGTGATGGCTTTGGACACCACTAACTTGCTATATTTTATTGTGGAAATCACCAAACTTCTAGTATATAGTTATGTGCCACTTAATGATGGGAATTCGTTGTGAGAAATGAGTCATTAGCTGATTTCCTCATTGTGCAAACTTCATAGAATGCACTTCTAGGCAGTCTAGCCTACTGCACACCTAGACTCTGTGACATAGCCTACGGCTCCTGGGCTACAAGCCTGTACAGCATGGTGCTGTCCAAAATGACACAAGATTAAATCAAGCGCAAGAGAAAATAATTCAATCAAGAGATGGGTAAACACATGATGTATGAGGCTGCTGCCTGTGTAACGCAGTATGTTATTTTACAGCAATTTTTTTATAAAGAATACACTCAAAAATAATGATAAAAAGTACAGTACAGTAAATACATAAATCAGT
Organism: Eidolon dupreanum; assembly: GCA_028627145.1. Lineage (NCBI taxonomy): Eukaryota > Metazoa > Chordata > Mammalia > Chiroptera > Pteropodidae > Eidolon > Eidolon dupreanum. The sequence goes on from CM053515.1 coordinate 38,717,474, forward strand.
AACATAGTTGTTTATCTCATCAAGCATTATGTACTGTAAATAATCATATGTGCTATATTTTCCTACAACTGGCAGCGCAGTAGGTTTGTTTACACCAGCATCACCACAAAACGTGAGTAATGTGTTGTGTTACAATGTTAGGATGGCTATGATGCCATTAGGTGACAGGAGCTTGTCAGCTCCATAATAATCTTATGAGACTGCCATCGTATATGTGGTTTGTCGTTGACTGAAATGTTGTTATGCGCTCATGACTCTACCTAGTTTTTCCTTTGGTGAAAAAAAAAAAAAAACAACAACATAAATCCAAACAAACAAAACAAAACAAAACCTTCCTATTTAGTTTACTGGAGTGGCCTCAATTGTTGTTAACTAGAAGGGTTTGGAAATGTGTAGAGGTGTGTTTTTAGGTGTCTTACTTCTGGGATGTGTTGCTGGCATCCAGTGTTGGCTTTGTTCGGTAGGAGTGTCAGCTATGCCAATCTGCGAGTTCCGTGTTGGAATCCAGGACTGTTCTTGGTGGCATTTTATAATGGGTTAGAGGCTGTGGGTGCTCTGTTGACATTTCCTGGGGAAACCTTGACAGTTCTTCCTGCCCTCCCCTTCGGCTGGTCCCAGACACAGGTGTGGGGTGCAGTGCTATGGCCGGCTTATACCCAGATGATTCTGGGTGTGGCATGCACTCATTTAGCAAGCAGGTTCAAGAGGGATTTCCTGTCTCCATATCCAGGATGATCCTGTTAGTGTTTCACTGAGAGCAAAGGAAGGAGCTAATCTGGCCTGATGTGCCACTGGAGAATCTTTATATTCATTTGAGGACACCCTATGGCCACATAAACTTTATCATTGCTCTTCACCACAGATCAGCTGAAATATCAGAAACAATAAAATCTGTGTGGTTTCTTATCATATACTGAACACAGAATTTATGGATTATTTTTTCTGTTTTCACGTACTACAATGCCATTTTTAGAAACAAAGTCTACACATAATCAAGCATTCTTATTGCAAAAGACCATATCTTCCAATTTCCATTAAGGTCAGTGAAGGAAAGGAAAGCTCTGACTGAAATTTCAGCCCAAGAAAAGTTTGGCTACCTAAAATCATCAGATGGGAAAAGATGCCATGGCTAAATATACCGCTGGTTGTAGAAAATACAATTCACAAGCTTACTACTTCCTTATGAATGATTGATGAAAGAAGCAAAGTAGCTGGATCATTGTTACTCATGAGAAGCCTCCTGCCATCTCGGAGGTTCAGAGGGAGTTGACTTGTTCTTGATGGTACTGTGATGTGGGAATGGCATCAATCAAGGCCAGGAAAAATTGCTTATTATTTGAGGAACCATGAATGTACAGAGTTGATTGTCCTCAGGAGTTGGCTGGGATCCCAGGGGGATTGATATGCCCCTAACAAGGCTGGTAGATTTCCATTGTCTCAGGCCAGGTTTTCCCAACCTTGGAGATTTGCTTTCAGTGGTGGAGGAGACTAAATGCTCTTTAATAGCAGCCACTTGGCTACTCCAAGGGAATAAGGAAGTCCCATAGTTTGTAAATTCTCCCTTGAGAAATAACTGCCTTGTCTCTGTGTTAAAAAGAGATTCCTCGATGCTGGTTAGGGCTTCCCATCCTCTGGCTCCAAACTAACTTTCACTTAGGCCAATATGAGCCAACTGGCTGTTACATATTGTTATCCCTCAATTAATAACTTATTATGGGACCCATGGGACTTGAGGAAATGAGCGTGTAATTATACTGTTCAATTCTAGAATTTCTATTTGGTTCTTCTTTAAATCTTTTTTCTTTGCTGAGACTTTCTATTTGTTTCCCAAGACTCTCTTTTACTATTTGTCTCAAGTTTGTTTGTAATTTAGAAATCTTTGCTGGATAAATCTAACATCTCTGTCACATGTATATTATCATTTTTCATCTATTGCTTGTCTTTTTTCATTCAGTTGCAGACCCTACCGGTTCTTGGTATGATGAGTGATTTTCAGGTGAAACCTGGACATCCGAGGCACAATGTTATGAGACTCTAGACCTTATTTAAACCCATTAACTGGTTTCCTCAGACATCGCTCTACAGGGGAAGGGCGTGGGACCACATGGTTACTGCTGGGCGGGGATAAAGGTCTGTGCACACCCGGGGGGCGGGGCTACGTAGTTTTGCTGTGCTTGGGCAGGAGGGTGGATCCCACCAGTCCTCCACTGACATCTCCCTGGCTGGGAAGGGTGCCTGGTTTTTGGCCGCCTGCCATTGAGGTTGTGCTGGCCTCTTTATGGCTGGATGGTGGTCGTTTTCCTGATTTCTCTGCTAGGCCTATGAATCACCTTTATTGGGGAAAGAGTGCTGTCTACTGCCAGGTGGTGGTGGAAGTCCCCAGTGACACCGCTGAGGGGGTAAGGAAATCCATCAGCCCCCTTGGAATGAAGGTTCCTTTCTGACTCCACAACACCGGGAGGGGCACCTGGAGACAGTCTGGCAAGGGTGGAAATCTATGCTCCCCACCCAGCCTCTGCTAGTGGGGCTGAGGCCACAGTTTTTTCTATGGTGTTTGGCTGAAGTGAGCCGCAATTGTGTAAAGGTCATCTGTCTTGCTGGTCTGCCCCTTTCCTGGCCCTTTGGTTAGACAGAGCAGGCTTTGTTGAGGGGTTTTTTGGCGGGGAGGGGTGGGAGGAGAGTTTTCTGGGGCCATAGGTGTTTCCAGGTTGCTGGCTTCTTCTTTCACATTCAAGGCTGGCATATCTGAAGCAAAAAACAAACAAACAAAAAAACAAAAAATAAAAAAACGTAGGGAACTCACTGCTATACAATTCTTCAGGTTCTGAGCCAGTCTGCTTTCTTCTCTTCACCTGTCAGCGTTCTCATATTTTTTAAACATACATAGTCCAAGGTTTTCACTTAGGAGAAGAATAGGGAGAAGCATGTCGACTCCATCTTCCCAGAAGCAACGTCCTCCATTCCCTCACTTTTGAAAGATTTTTTTCAGATCAATACTATTTCCCAAAAGGAACTTTTTTGCTTAATTTCTTAACAGTATATTGCTAGGACCCATGCACAACGTGTATAGCTCTATTCAAGGCTTGGCTGGTTGCCAGTGACAGACTGTTCACTGACCGAGTAAGGCTGTGAGGTCCAGCTAGCCAGCCACTTCACCCAGCCTTCACACTCATGTGTCTTCTAGAGATGCTCTATGGCCGCACAGCATTGTACTCATTGGTGGTAGTCATTCATTCACCTCCTACTTTCAAAGGTGGCAACCTGGGGAACCTCAGACGCCTGGGTGTCAATAAGGACTGCAGTAAGCCATGACTGGTCATCAAAATGCAGGGGACAGAGCCCAGGCCTCAGCACCCACTGAAGCTCTCCAGGGGTGTAGGTAGAACAATGGCCTCCCCAAAAAATTCCACATCTGAATCCTGGACACTGAGACCTGTTTTCTGATTGTATGTTACACAGAGAAGGAACCAAGGCAGCAGGTGGAATTAAGGCTGTTGTTCAAGTGACTTTAAAATAGGTAGAAGATCCTGGATCACCCAGGTGGGCCCAACGAGATCATGGGGGTCTTTAAGTGTGGGAGAGGAAGGCAGAACAGTCGCTGTCAGAGCCACATGAAGTGACTCCAGAAGCCATCGACGGTTTTGAAAAGGAAGAAGGGGGCCATTAGCCAAGGTGGCCTCTCGAAGCTGGAACTGCGAGGAGATGGATTCTCCCTGGAGCTCCAGATGATGGCAGCCTTGCCGACACCTTGATTTTAGCCTACTTGGTCCTATTTCAAACTTCTGACCTCCAGAACTGTAGGGGATAAATCTGTGTTGGTCTAGGCCACCAAGTTTGTGGTCATTTTTATAGCAGCAACAGGAAACACACATGCAGCCAGAGTTAAGAACCACCGCTGCAGTTTATGCTGGCTCTCAGACAACCTTTGCCAAAATCTTACCTCAGATCTTTCTAGATCTGACAGGTGTGAGGTAGTATCTCACTGTGGTTTTGATTTGCATTTCCTTGATGATTTGTGATGGTGAGCACCTCTTTATGTACTCATTGGCCATCTGTATGTCATATTTGGAAAAATGTCTATTCAGTTCCTTTGCCTTTTTTAACAAATCAATTTGTTTTGGGTTTTGTTGTTGTTGTTATTGAGTTGCATGAGTTCTTTACGTATTTTGGATATTAACTCTTTATCAGATATATGGTTTGCAAATATTTTCTCCCATTTCCTAGGATGCCTTTTCACTTATTGATGGTTCCTTTTCCTGTGCAGAGCTTTTTAGTTTGATGGAGAGGATAGAAATCTCCAAGCAGGGGTGTTTTTTATGTGTCCCACAAGTAGCTTCTGGACTTCTGGTGTAGGACAGTTATTCTAATTAATCTACAGGCATTTGGAGGAGCTTACATAGCCCAGGACCTTAAACTTCATTCAGTATCATTCTCTGTGTTCAGGCTCTATCTTCGTCAAGCCAAATGAACATCAGATCAGGACCTTAGTTAGCAAACACACTGACCACATGTCCCAAGTCAACTCAGTCACATTATGACTGCCTCCAGAATCACCAGCTTTAGGGCTGGCCTCCTTTTGTGGCTTGAAGGCAGTTTTAGTTTGTTTGTTTGTACCCAACCAAATTTTGCTATCTCCTTAAATGCATTTGAGATAAGAGTTGTGTGTAGTTGTGACAAATAAATGTCCCAAATGCCCCAATTCTTCAGCCCAATAACCATAGCAGGCCTGATTAAGTGATCATAACACTCTTTCTGGCCAAGACTGGATATGATCTCTGAGTTTTCCTTAAGACTATGCTCTAGGCAGCTGCTACCTACCAATTAGGAGTTGGCTGTGGAGGTGGTTGCATGTAAATATGCAGATATCTGTGAATATAAGAAATATCATTAAACTGTGTACTTTAAAACACATGGTTTGTATGGTATGTGACTTATATCTCAATAAAGTTGTCAGTTTCTAGTTGCTGGGGAAAAGTGCCTTAACAGCAAACAAACAAACAAACAAACAAACAAATAAAAGCTGTCAAATAAAAAAGGAATTGGCACTTATGTGGAAATCTATTGTTTCAAAAAAATATATGAGCTATCACATTGAAAGTGTTAGTATTCTTTTACTTAATTAAAGGTGAAATTCTTCCACAATTGCTTGAGTCTCGCTTTGGTGTGTATAAGAAACTCCTGAAGGCCTGTTAAACAGTTTGCTCCATCCCTGAAATTCCTGTTAAGTAGGTCTGTGGTGGGCTTGAGAATCTACACTTCTAAAAGCTCCCAAGCACCAATGCTGCTGCCCACCTTGTCCCACCAAGTAGCAGCATCTACTTAAATCATTTGGCAAAACCAGAGTGCCAAGTCCCAGGGAACAGAATGGAAATAATATTTACCCATAAAAATCTGTTACAAAGGTAATTGAGTCCATTTCTAAGAGGAAAAATAGATGAGAGAGTTTAAGATGGAATAAACTGAGGTGTGGCATACATGAAGTCTTTAAGAGCTGCAATGAAGCAGAATATTTTACTACAATTATATTTCATTACCTATTGAGGTTTCTGAATTTTTAGATAGTTTTTGTATAGCTTTTTACTTTGAATTATGTTAACCTTTAAAAAAAAATTGAGGTAATATTGGTTTGTAACATTATATTCATTTCAGGTCTAGTTTCCATTCATCACCACACAATTGAGTCCTTTTACCCATTTTGCCCTCTTGCCACTCTCTTCCCCTCTGGTAACCACCAATTTGTTGTCTGTATCTATAAGTTTTTATTTTGTTTGCTTGCTTTTTTGTTATTTTTATTCCATATATGAGTGAAAACATACAGTATTTATCTTTCTTCTTCTGACTTATTTCACTTAGCATAATGCCCTCAAGGTACATCCATGTTGCAAATGGCAAGATTTCATCATTTTTTATGTCTGAGTATATTCCATTATATATATGCCACACATTCATTATCCATTCATCTGTCAATGAACACTTAAATTTCCATATTTTGGTAATGTAAACAATGTTACAGTTAACATAGGTGTACAATATCTTTTCAAATTAGTGTGTATATATATATACATATATATATATATTTTTTTTTTTTTTCTGAGAAATGAATAGCTGTGTCTTATGGTTTTGAGGAATCTCCATACCATTTTCCTTAGTGGCTGCACCAATTTACAATCCCACCAACAGTGCACAAGGGTGCCCTTTTCTCCACGTCTTCTCCAACACTTGTTGTTTGTCGATTTATTCATGATAGCCATTCTAGTAGGTGTGTGGTGATATCTCATTATGGTTTTGATCTGCATTTTCCTAATAATAACTGTGCTAAACATCTTTTCATGTGCCTATCAGCCATCCGTATGTCTTCTTTGGAAATATGTTTATTCAGAGCCTCATTTTTAAATTGGTTTAGCTTTTCTGTTGTTGAATTGTATAAGTTCTTTATATATTTTTGATATTAACTCTTTATCAAATATATGATTTGCAAATGTCTTTTCCCATCTGGTAGTTTGCATTTTTGTTTTGCTGATGGTTTCCTTTTCTATGCAGAAACTTTTTAGTTTGATGTGGTCCCATCCATCTGTTTTTTCTTTTTCTTTTTCTTTTTTTTTTGCTTTTGTTTTCCTTGCCACTGGAGTCAAATCCACAAAAACAGTGTTAAGACTGACGTCAGGGAGCTTAGCGCCTATGTTTTCTTCTATGTATTTTATGGTTTCAGATCTTATATTCAAGTCTTTAATCCATTTTGACTTAATTTTTGTGTATGGTATAAGATAGTGGTCCAATTTCATTCTCTGGCATGTGCTGTCCAGTTTTCCCAGCACCGTTTATTGAACAGGCTGTCCTTTCTCTGCGGTATATTCTTGGCTCCCTTGTCATAAATTAGTTGTTTATATACATGTGGGTTTATTTCTGAACTCTCTATTCAGTTTCATTGGTTTATGTGTCTGTTTTTCTGAAAATATCATACTGTTTTTATTACTATAGATTTGTAGTTTATTTTGATATTGGGGTTATGATATGTCCGGTTTTGTTCTTTTTCCTCAGGATTGCTTTGGTTATTCAGAATCATTTGTGGCTCTATACAAATTTTATGATTTTTTTGGTTCTATTTCTGTGAAAAATGATATTGGGATTTTGATAGTGATAGCATTGCATCTGTATATTGCTTTGGGTAGCATGGACATTTTAAAGATGTTAATGCTTCCAATCCATGAACACAAAATCTTTCCATTTATTTGTGTCTCCTTCAATTTCTTGCAACAATGTCTTATAGTTTTATTTGTATAGGACTTTCACCTCTTTGGTTAAATTTATATCTATATATTTTATTCTTTTTGTTGTGATTGTAAATGGCCACAGGAAACCGAGTAGCACCAATTGTTTTCTTTATTTCTTATTCTGATAGTTTGCTGTTAGTGTATAGAAACACAACAGATTTTTGTATATTGATTTTTGTACCCTGCACCTTTTACTGTATTTATTACTTCTCATACTTCTTTGGTGGAGTCTTTAGGGTTTTCTACATATAAAATCGTGTCATCCACAAATAGTGACAATTCTGACCAATGCTTTTGAATGCATTCACCTCATTTAGTGAGTTCTTCAGCTTCAGAATTTCTGTTTGGTGCTCTTTTGTAGTTCTAATCTCTTTGGTAAAGTACTCCTTCTGTTTATTAACCGTATTCCTGAGCTCACTGAACTGCCCGTCTGAGTTTTCTCATAGCTTGCTGAGTTTCTCCACGGCAGCTATTTCGAATTCTCTATCAGCTCTCAGTCATCTGTGACTTTAAGTTTCGTGTCTGGAGAATGGTCGTTTTCTTTTTGCGATACCCTGTTGCCATGAGTTTTCACTGTGCTTGTCAATTGCCCCTTTGCCCTGGCGTTTGGAGTACCTGACACTTTTCTCATTCAGGACAAGTAAGCTTTGTTTACTTTGATTCTAGGTTGAGGCTGGTAACTAGAGGCCTTTCTTCTGTTTCCCAGCGGGTGGCGCCATAGCACGAAGTCTTGATTTCCCTTCAGCGCTTTCTGGCTGTTTGGGAGCCGCACTTTCCGCCTGCACCTCTTCTGCCCCGCCCCCGCCCGAGGAGCTACTAGTGGCCCGAGGGTCGCTAGTACCTTGCTGCCGCAGGTGTCGCTGCTCTTGTCAGCGGGCTGTTGGGCGCCTGGATTGGGGTAGGGAGCCAGGGTCGCAGGCCTCTGGCTTCCTCCAGGGTTGTTGAGTTCCAATGCGCCACCGCCGGGGTTGAGGGTGCTGGAGCCCTGGGTGCCACTGCAGCAGGGAGGACCTAGGTCGTGGGCGCTGACGCTGGCGCTACTCGGTTCCCTGTGGCCGTAGACACTGCTGCAGGAGGGGGGCGGAGTCGCGTGTGCCATCTCTGCTACTGTCACCGGGTTCTCTGGAGATATGGGTACCGCGCAGCTGATGGGGACTGGGGTCGTGGGCGGCTATCCCGCTGCTGTCTTTTGGGGGAAGGCGTATTGGGGTTGGGGCCAGGGTAGTGGCATCTTCACCACTGCTACCCTCTTCGTTCCAGCTACAGGCTTAGCCACCATGGCCAGGCTGGTAGTTGGCACCACCTTGGCTGTTCACTGTTCTGTCTCCTCTGTGTGTTCAATCCACCCATCTTCATAAGCACACATGTGAGCCGCCCTCCAGCGTCCTGGTATGAACAGGGGCACTTTTATGAGTTACAAGTGTCCCCCCAGGTGTAGACTGAGGGATAGTGATAAAAGGAGTGTCCCATGCTGATGTAACTGTGTTAACCTTCTGAACAAATAAATTTCTCTAGGAAGTCACCAATGGCTCTTTATCAAAGATAAACAATATTTCCAGTAGTTAAGCAATTTCTTTTTAAAGTTCAGTTTCTATTTTATTACTTAATAAGTAAGTAGTTAGCTACATTATGAATTAAGACTATTATGGCTTTCTTTCAGGAAAGCACAGGACACTGTTCACAAGAATTAAAAATCTCGGTTGCACTTAGGGATCAGACACTGATTATTTTTCAGAAAGTCACATCTTAGCTTCATATTAATGTTTACATAAACTTACAAGGTATTACCCACTGAGCAGCAAGTGAACTGGGGAAATGCAAACGCTGGTGGAGGTTTTCTTAGCTCTTGCTCTGACCAATGATTCTTAGTACACAAAGGTGGAGAAGGGAAGGTAAAATCACCTGCTCTAAGTTTTCCATCTAAATTTCTCAGACTCTCATACAGCCGCCTAGGCAGGGGTTCTCAAACTTGGGTGTGAAGAAACACCCAGGGATTTTGTTGGAGGGGCCAAGGCCCTGATTACAGTTGATTGATTCAGGAGATCTGAAGTGAGGTCTTAAGTCCTCTTAAAAACTGGGGACAATAGTGCCCCAAGGGTGGTCTAAGACTCTGAGGCATGTGTGCATCAGAGGAACACACTGAAAAACAGTGGGATTAGGAGTCACTGGACAGTTAGCAAATGCACTGGCAGATGTGGCGTACTCCTCAGGTGTGTGGAGGCTGAGAACAACTGCAAAGGGAAAACAGCTTCAAAGTCAAAAAGGACTCAATATTAGCTTTAAAATAAGTTTTTCAACTGAGCTTAAGTAGAAGTCTGGAAGAACGGTCTGTCAGGCATGCTTCTGGGTTGCATTTGTTACTGAGTACTTTCCTGCCCGAGAAGACCTGGTACACTTGGCATCACGATTCAGCCTGGTCACCATTTAGATAATACCAGTGGAGGGGGCGGGAGGAAGGAGTTTGTGAGGAGGAGACTTTGGCTCTTGTGAAAGTATGCGAAGTACTTAAGAAAATTCTACTGATTGTTCCTTGGCTGAGTGTCTTAGCCAATCTACCTGGTGTGATTGCTCTTTTTTCCTTTAAGTCTGAACTAAGAACAAAAGCAATGCATTTCACTTTGGCTTTTTTTGTGGGTAGGGCACACAGACTGTTACATTATAAATGGGTCCTGATAAATACAGATGATGCAAAAATTTTAAAGAAAATTTAACAAGCATTTTTTAAATCGTTAGTGTAAAATGAATGTCTAAGGAATGAGGATTGTGCATCAACTTCTGGGAATGTTCCGAATTCCAGAAGCAGAGAGAAACTATCTTTGAAAAAAATCAGGCAACACCTCAAATTCTGTTATAATGAGGCAATGCTAGTTCAGAAGGGTTGAAATAAGGGTACAGGAATATGCCCAACAAGGGTGGTAAAGCACACCCTGATGGGAAACCCAACCACCCAGGTGTCACAAGCTTCTTTCTACTAGTCTATTACCAAAAAGAAGCAGGGCTAAATGAGACACCGACAAGCCCTACGTACAGGAAGCCATCTGTAGGCAGAGCCAACTGGAACACAGATTCTGCATTATGAGCAGCATGAGATGCTAATCTCTTCTGGTTGGGAGAAGGAAAAGCTTAAACATGTCACTCATTCAATCCTGCATCATGAGGGACTTCCTGCTAGCTTGGAACTTCATACTGGCCTCTTCCGAAACTCCTGCAAAGGACAGTTTCGAGAACTCATCTCATTTAAAGATCGTTGTTAGTCAAAATGGATAGAGTTTCAAGAAAGATAAAAAGAAACAGGAAAAACAAATGGCAGATGAGGATCCATCACCAGAAAAAAATGTCAGCAAAAAACACATGAACATGTAGAACAATCATCTCATCACATAATCTAAATCCTTTGTAAGTTATCTAAACTTGGTTGTAGGTAAGCAAATGGTCAGGAAAATTCTGGTTTAAAAAAATATGAAATATCAGAAATGGGATAACATTGAAAAATAAAAAGGTGTTTTGGTTATGTATTACTATGGAACAAATCACCCCAAATCTCAGAGGCGTAAAACCACAACAAAAAGGATGCTTGCAAATCTGCCACTTTGGTTGGGCTCAACTGAGATGGCTTATCCTTCTCTATGAGGCATCAACTCTTGCAGTTCAAGGGAACTGGAGGATTCACCTCCAAAATGTCTCACTCGCTCATGTGGCTGGCGAGTTGGTACCAGCTGGTGGCTCAAAACCAAGTCAGGTTTGTTACCCAGGAGCGTTGGCTCCTATCCACAGGGCTGCTTGGCCCTGGGAGCTGCATATGTTTGCCATCATGGTAGCTGGATTCTCAAAACAGTGTTTGAGCATCAGAAAATAGATGGCTTTGGTCTCACTGAAACTTGCAGTATCACTTCTAGTTACAGAGCTCACCCAGGTTCAAGGTGAGGAGGCTTAGACTTCCACCTCTTATGGGAGGGATATCAGAGACATGTGGCCATCCTTAATCTGCCACAAAAGATTCCATTTTGGAATCAGAAAAAAAGAGATATTCTGATAAGTTGTTAAGAGCCGTGGAGGACAAAATTGAGAAAGAGGAGCATAGTAAACAAAAGTTAACAGTTAAAAAGCATTAGAAAGAAAATTATAGGTATGGAGTCCATGCACAGGAAACCCAAAGTAGGCATAATTAGTGACCATAAAGAGAATGAAAATAATAGAAAAAATATATAATTCAAAGGAATTTCCATATCTGGCAATATTCCTAAAATCCTGAATATATTCCAATTATAAAAACTAAAAATAACTAATAAAATATAACAAATATTATTTTAGAAATGTTCCTATTTTTGTTCTCATGGTTATCCTTATACAAAAAGTTTAATGAAATTCTACTTTCCTCTCTTTTAGACTATTGGTTCCCTACTTTGAACAAAAATGAAGATAGGCAGAAATATTCTTTTCCTATTCCTCCCCTTCCCTGAGCTTCTAGTTTGAGCTCATGCCTTTTAAGTTATTGAGTTTATTCTATATATTCTCTATCTTCTCATTTTAAAAAGTGACACTATCTATAGTGTCAGAGCAGGTAATAATTACTATCCTGTAACCCTTATTTCCACAATTTGAACTTAGTTTTTTTTTTTTAATTGACATGAAGTCCACATAAGACAAAATTAACCATTTTAAAGAGTACACTTCAGTGGCATTGAGGACATGCACATTCGAAATGTAAAACCAACACTCTACCTAGTTCCGTAACATTTTCAACACTCCAAGAGGAAATCCCACACTCATCAAGCAGTTAATACACACTCACTCTTCCCCCAGCCCCTTGCAACCACCAATCTGCAATATGGATTTGCCTGTTCTGGATACTTCATATAAATGGAATCATACAATATGTGACCTTTGTGTCTTTTTTTATGTAGAATAATGCTTTTGAGGTTCATTGATGTTCAATCCATGTAGCATGTATTAGCATTCCATTCATTTTTGTGGCTGAATATTGCATTGTATGCATATGTCACAATTTGTTTATCCTTTCATCAATCCATTGATGGACATTTGGGTTGTTTTCACTTCTTGGCTGTTATGAACACTGCTGCTATGAACATGCATGTACACACATTTGTTTGAGTAGCTGTTTTAAATTATTTTGGGGATATACCTAGGAATTCAATTGCTGGGTCACATGGTAAATTCTACATTTAACTCTTTGAGTAACTGCCAAATTGTTTCCACTGCAGGTGCACCATTTTACACCCCCCCACCCCCACCCCCCAGCGATGAACAGGGGTTCCAAAACACAACTATACTAACACTTGTTTTTTTTTTTTCTAATTATAGTCATTCTAGTGGGGATGAAGTAGTATCTCATTGTGATTTTGCTTCACATTCCCCAGTGAAGTTGAGAATCTTTCATTTGCTTGTTGGCTATTTGTGTTATCTCCTTTAAGGAATTTTCAAGTCCTTTGCTCATTTTTTAATTGGAATGCTTGTCTTTTTGCTGTTGAATTGTAATTCCATGTGAATTTGAGGATCAGCTTTTCCATCATTGCAAAAAAAGCCACTGGAATTTTGATAGGGATTGTATTGAAGCTGTAGATTGCTTTTGATATATTGTCATTTTAACAATATTGTATCTTCCAATTCATAAACATGAGATGTATTTCAATTTTTTTGTCTTATTTACTTCGGTGATGATGTGTAGTTTTTGGCAGTATTTCTTTTCCTTTGTTTAATGTATCCCAGTGTCCCCACACTGTAAATGCTCCACACCCATTAGTCATTTAGTAGCAATCTCATTCACAGACATACTGTCATGGTGTCACAGTGCTTGTATTCAAGTCACCCTTATTTTACTTAATTGCCCCAAAGAGCTAGAGCAGTGAGGCAGGCAATTTGGATATGCTGAAGAGAAGCAGTAATGTGCTTCCTTGAAGTGATAAGGTACAAGTTAACTTAGTAAGGAAAAAAAAGTTGTGTGCCAAGGTTGCCAAGATCTACAGTAAGGACAAATCTTCTTTCCTCAAAACTGTGAATGAAAAAGAAATTCATGCTAGTAATGCTCTGGCACCTCAAAATACAAAGGTAATGGCCACAGTGTGTGAAAAGTGCTTAGTTAAAATGAAAAAGACATTAAATTTGTGAGTGGAAAATATAAATAGAAAACATATATATATACATATATAACCAAACCATTTGGTTCTATTCCTATTTTCAGGTATCCACTGGGGATCTTGAAACATTTGCCCCTAGGATAAGGGGGACAACTCTACTGTGTTCTCACTTCAACTTGAAAAACTTCCTTTAGTATTTCTTATAAAGTGGGTTTTCCAAAAATAAATTCTTAAAATCTGAGCATGTCCTCATTTTGCCTTCATTTCTGATAGTTTTGCTAGACATAAGATTCTTGGTTGTTTTTTCCTTTTAGCAGTTTGCATGTCATCCCACTGCCTTCAGGCCTCCACTGTCTCTGAAGTCAACTGTTAATGAGATTTCCTTATACATAATGAGCAGTTTTCTGTTTTCAAGATTCCCTGTCTTTCAACATTTTTATTCTGACATTTTGGGTGTGGATCATTCTAAGAATTTGCCAATCTTCTGGGATTAACGCTTTTCACTGAATTTGGGATTTTTAGGCATTATTCTAATTTTCCTGATGGTTTTCTTCCTTCTCTCCTTCTGACACTCCCATTACACATTGGTCCATTTCCCACTGAAGCCGTTTTTTTCTCCTGTTCTTCAGATTGCAACATGTTACTGCTTGATCCCCACATTTGCTGATTCTACTGAAAGCTCCAATCTGTTGTGTCCCTCTAATAAACTTTTCATTGCAGTTACTGTACCTTTCAAGTCCAGAGATTTCCATTTGTTTCTGTTAAAATAACTTCTCTCTTAATATTTTCTACTTGAGCATACTTTACCTCTGGTGTGGTTTTAGTTTTAAAATATATATAATAGCTGCTTGAAGTTTGTCTGTTTCTGACACTCAAAGGCAGATTGCTTGCTTCCTTCCCTTGGGAATAGGTCACAGTTCCCTGTTTCTGTGCAGGTCTTCTGATTTTTTTGTTGAAAACTGTACATTTTAGATAATATAGCAGCTCAGGAGACTCATCCTCCCCTCTCCCCCAGGGCTTGTTTGCTAGTTTCAGTGACTTGGGTGGACTATGTTTTGTCCACTTACCCTGCAACTGTTGCCTCTGATGTCCTCTGCAGAGCTTCCTCCCTCCAATCCTGGGGACAGTTTTGGTAGGGCTTTTATTGTTCATTTCTCTGATTGACTTGTAAGGGTTACAGTTGGTCTGCTTCTATTGTTCTCACATTCTGCTACTGAGGTCCCCTAACTGCTGGCAGACCATTTTATTATTTTTGACCAAGCCCTGGTGCCTAAATGGCTGCACAGTTTGATCCAATTAAACTTGTCTTTGTGGCTTCCCTGGCCTGAGGGATACTCTCAGTGGCCTCTTCCATTCGTTCAAACTCCTCTCTGACCCCGCCCTTTTGCTTGCTGCCTGGAGCTACCAGTCTTCTCTATTTGTCTTCCCCTACCCCTACTCCAAGTCCCCTTTGTCTACAGCAGAATCCTTAAAGTTCTCCTTCACTCTGTTCTGAATTAAGTATGTCTCTACAAGGAATGTGAAGAAAGCTGCTTTTATAGCTTGCTTCTGGCAATGGGTAGAACTCTGTTCTATTTCCCTGCCACTGGGGGTGGAGAGAGGAGCCTGCTTTTTTCTAGGAGTGATACCTGTGGTCCCACTTGTACAGCAGTGGGTGGTGGCCCTTGGTCTTCTCTGCTTGCCTCTCTTTGTGTGGAACCTCCACCCTAATTATTATTGCCTCGGCTTCTGAGTAAGTTAACTATTAACCTTAATGAAGTTATATGTAAACAAGGGTAACAGCAATCAGGAAAGTGTTCTTGATGTAAACAAGCGTAACAGTGATCAGGAAACAGTGTTCTTGGTCTGCCATTCCTGGGGTCATGCTTTCCCCACAAGTGGGGACTGGGTGGATGAGAAATGCGACAGTCTGCTCCCCCTAGGGAGAAACTGTAGGCCAAGGTTGCGGCCTGTGGGGAAAAAGGGTGTGGGTTCACAGCTCAAATGCCAGAGACTCACTATTCGTACCAAGATTTAGTATTTTCTTGAATAAATGTTTTTGTTTACTATATGCTCTTATGACAATTTCCAGGGACTTTTTTTAAAAAATAAAATTTACCAGTTATAGTTGTTTCACTGAGTCAGTAGACCTTCTCATGCTACCATTTCAAAAGTGCTTCCTGATTTTTTTTAACACGTCTCAAAATACAAGGAGTCAGGACCCTTTAAATAAGGCAGTATGTTCACAACAGGAAGAAGCTTTCTCCTGCCATCAGCTAACTCAATATCAATGTGCAGCACACAGAATAAATAAGCAGCTCTTTGTTATTTAAATATATTCCAGAAGTGAAGAGTGTTTTTCATAATTCATTTACAAGTGCTGTGTAAATGTTACTTGACCTGTTGTATAAAATAAATAATGTGTGAGAATTAGTCCTGGAATAGTTTGTTGAATTTCTATTTCCAATCCAGTAGATTAAAAACACAATTGTGAATGGTATAAAGACATAAAAATCATATTGCAATAAAAATCAATCGTAAAAATAGAGAATCCAGACCCTTCCCAGATCATTTAAGAACACAGAAGTTTTCCTCAATGTAAACATGAGCTCCACACAAAAAATATTAAAGATGTCTTTCCGTGTGATATGTGTACAACTCCAGAATATGAGCACTAGATGACCAATGCATTGAAATCAACAGAATTTAGAAAACACATCGAATTCTAAAGTGAGCAGAAATAAAGGACAATTTACAAAGAATTATAACTGATCTCTAATCATCATCAGAGTCCGAATCATATTTCTTTCCTCGGATGGTTTTCTTTTCCCACTTTGTGAAGTTTGTTCCAAATTTCTTTTGGCTCTGAAATGGTGGCTCCATTAAATTTCCACTAAAAACAAAGAAAATTTGAAAAGAATTTATCCTTGATTTAGTAGAGCTGGTATACTAAACTACAAAAATCTCTTTTCTTCCTCACTGTACCATATAGAATAGAGTAAAATTTTCTTTAAAATGTTGGTGTCAAGGAAGAGGTATATTATTCATACTGACAGTTAATGGTGGTAAACCTTATTTTGTACAACTAAATGTTTTAGATCAATGTTTTATTTTCTTTTATTGTTAATTACTTATTAACATTTCATAGGATATACTAACAGAATTTCTGACTGAAAAGCATAGAAGGAAATTTAAGTTTTTTTTTTCATGTGTTTTGGATATGTTGAACCCATATTGAATGCTTTTCACTGTGAGAATGACAGAAAAATGGTGCTCTATTTTTGATAGTCTGTTATAACTGGTTTGCTCCTGTTTAACATCTTTTAATGTTTAGAATTCTACAGACATCATCCAAACTCATGGAATTCATTATCATTAACCCAGAATTAATATGAAACTATTTCCAATGATGCCTAAGAAATAAGATAATTTCTTCTTTCAAAAATATCTGAGAATATTCCTAGCACCTATATCTTGGTTTTGAATTATCATTTGCCACTGAAAGGAATCATGGCCTCTTGGAGACACAGCCAATTCTAGGGAGAGTACAACACGATCAGCCCTAAAACATCTTATCAGTACCAGAAAGAAAGTGCTCAAGCAATTACAGGGCCATGCCCATAGGGCAAAGAAGCCAGCATGAAAGGGGCTCTCACTGGCCAAACCTGGGGCAATTTGAGCTTTCAAGTATATAATAATAGCAATATACTATAACCCATTCTAATATGAATAAATAAAAAATAAGTTAATGTGAGATATGGAAAAGTTCTTCCTTAAATCACCATTTGGTCTGGTAGACAACTGGTTAACCAATGCTCAGTTATCACCATCAGAAATGAGACAAATCACCATGTGCCTCCTGATATGCTGCTCTAAGAAGGAAGAACACATCACTTCCATAATATACCCGTGAAAAAATGCATAATCCAAATCAAATCTTAAAACATTAGACAAACCCAAATTGGGGTAGGTTCTATAAAACATCTAAGCTTGTACTCTTCAAAAACATCAGAGTATTGAAAAACAAAGACAGAGTAACAGGTTACAGGTTCATGGAAATTAAACACATATTAACTACATTCAACATATTTTTTGTATATGAAGGACAATATTGGGAAGGCAGAATTTGAATAAGGTCTGTTAATTACATAATAGTTCCTGTTTTAATTGTACTGTGGTTATGTAAGAAAATGTCCTTGTTTTTAGAAAATACACGCAAAAATATTTAGGAGTAAAGGTCTAACACATTTACAACTTCCACTCAAATGGTTCTGAAAAAAATTTTATAAGTATCTAGAAAATGATAAATGTTTAAAATTGGGGAATATAGGTGAAGGGTATGTGAACATTCTGTGTATTGTTTTCCAACTTGTTTGAAGTTTGAAATCATTTCAAAAAATTATTTTATTTAATAAATATTAATGTTGTATTTAATATTAAGAAAATAACACCAAAACTCCAAAATCAACTTCCATGATGTAGGAATGATTCAGGTATGTGTAGGAGAGATTTAGAGAAAAGGGGGAAGGGGAGTGAAAAGATGAGAGAACTCTATTTATTGAAAGGCACTATGACTGTCGAATGACAACTGCAGTTTTACCTGTTATCCTTGCAAATTGAAAACAGGCACAAAAGACAAGATGATATACTCTAATTTGTGGAATCAGATAAATTATTTGTCTGAAGTGGCCAAAGAGATGAATGACAATGGGAAGTTGGATTTTAGATTGTTTTCAGACTGAGCTGTTCCCATATTAAGTAATTTAAGCTAAGCATGGAAATGAGCTTCTATATATTTTATCAGATTCTACATGGGAGATGAGAATATCTACATTAAAAATCTAATGTTTGAAAATAGGTCGTTACCAATTTGAATAATCAGGGGAGAGTTAATTCTGGAGTGTTATTTGTGTTTCGAGATCAATACAGAAATTAGATACAGGGTCTGTTAGGTTGAAAACTTTCATAGCTGGGTATACTCCAAGTCTGAATCTTATTCACAACTCCAATTTCTGTTGTGACATCATGCTAATGATATACCTTTTAAAAAATAAGCTTTTCTTTTGTGAAAGTTTTTCTACAAGTCAGCCAAAAGATTTTAGTTCTATAAAATAAATGCTAACATAAAAAAATCCTCTCTAAATAAATCAACTGCACATGTGAGTTAAAATAAATCCATTGTCCTGTTAGAAGTTACCTGTAGTTAAGGATGTCAGAACAACCGAGCCTCCATTCTAAAGTTTCTGTGGTGAAGTCATCTGTATTTCCTAGGTCAGTGAACCCAACGATGTGATCTTGTGTCTTTCCATCCTTCACCAGTGCTAGTGTGGGGATGACTTTGATGCGCAGCCTCTCACAAAGGAAAGGTGCCTTTTCCACATTTAGCTTCAAAAATTTGGTCTCAAGATGTTTCTTGGACAGTATCACCAAATGTCGGTCTAGGATTTTACATCTGTAAATAACAACATATAGACAATCAAAAGTTAAAACCACAGATTTCTTTTTTAAAATAAATATCATTATGGCACATCTAATTTCATAGTTTTTCTAAGTCTCATAATTCGGCAGCCGATCTGTGCTTGTGTTGGTTGACCACGCTTCCGCTTTGCATGTCAGAGGCAGAAAAACCATTTAGCATTCTAGAAAGTCAGATTTGCTCCAATGGTATTTATAAAAAACAAAATATGCAATATGTGCAATAAGTTGTAAGTGGGAAAGGGAGTTGTTATGTTCATGGTTAGAACAAAAAAAAAATCACTGTCATTACTCTCACACGTATTTCCTGGTATCTCACTCAGGGAGCATGAAGGGTGACTTGACAAGACTCAGAAGAGACTTCTCAGAACTGAAAATGTGCACATGGAGCCACATCTGGAAGTCACCAGGAAAGGCTGGATGGTCCCCTAGGGACCTCCTCCAGCTGTGCAGCTGTCAGTGAGAAGCACAGTGAGGTTAAGGGCTGTAAATACGGTCATTATGGTTTAAAGGAATGAAAAATACCAAAGGTGATCTTCAGTAAGCCACCTTACTGAAGAGGCAAATGAAAGTGATATTTCCTTTAAAGCAGAATATATTTTAAACTGGTCAATCCTCTAGCATTTCTGGAACAGACAGACTGCCATAATAATTTTTGAGCAACAGTTCTTAACTGTTGGTATTCATTACAACCAACTTTGAAAACATATAGATGAATTGAAATTCCTGGGAGTGAGCTGGGAAATAGGTGGGTGGTTCTCATGCCCACTGATGTGGAGAACCACTACCCTGACGACTAAAACAACAGATCCTTCGGAGTTGCTCTACTTAGCGCTGGGGGCACTTCTTGGCGTGGTTTTGTCTGAATGGGGTTTGGGCTCAGTGAGTTTCTTGTAACCTGGATGCTGTCCCACTTTCCCTATAAATGTGTCTCTTCAGAGATCAACCACACGGTGTAGCAAGATTTCAGTGAAAACTGGAGAACAAATTATTCAATAGTGTCTGAATGAAGCTCAAAACAAATAACTGAACTGTTATTGGAGAAATATGTTCTTGAACATTTGTACATAAATCAACTACTGGGTTTTACTGGAACCTATTTTTAATAAGGCAACATACCATTTGTCAATCCATTTTTTAAAATACAGAAGCAGCAGTCATGGTATAGTTAAAATAGCATTAGGCTTAAAACCTCTTATCATTTAGTAACTGAGTGACATTAGATGAGTCACTTAATCTTCCCGAGTCTTGGTCTCCACACAGGAAGCATAGGATTTATCCCTATTTACCTCAATGGGTCACAATGAATGTTCTAGTATTTTATACATGAAAGTATGCAGCCTATTATGTACTGACGACTTTGAGATATACAAATTAATGGATGATTTAAATTTTGATTATTCAGTTTTGTTTGAAGGTCAGTACTCCTGGTGCTGCACTGTTTATGCATCCATCAAATACATTGACTGAGCACCTCTGACATGTCAGCCACTGCTGCACCAGGGCCAGAAATCTGGAGCACAGTGGCCCACAGTAGAGGCAAACTCTCCGCCCACATAAAACTAACAATCTAGTGGGTGAGGACATCTAATAAACAAGTGAACAAATAATATCAATCTTACGGACTGATATCACTGTATCACCTCTTTGTGTGTATCAGAGGGTGGCACTTAAGGAATGTGTGCCCATGGGAGATAACTGTGTGGCACAACGGCAGAGGGTTTCTTTGTTACCCTTTACCTTCCTAATCTCTTCCGATACTTTCCCCTACGGGAGATGGTTTCACCATCTCAGTATTTTTTCATTTTTATTTTCTTAGTAAGTCTCAGCCAATGAATCCATGAAAGGTGTTAAAGACCAAGTTGTTGGGTGGTGAGGCTGCAACACGGGCCAGGCTGGCTGTGGAAGTGAGGGAAGACATCAGGGTTAAGATGACAGTGACTGACGGAGGCCGTCCACTGGAGTGGAGGGCCATCAAAGGGCAGCGCTACACTGCATCTGCAAAGTGCTTTCACACTGAATTCTAGGTCTGTTTCTATAGAGTTTGCTGATTTTTAAAAAAACCTAAAATCTAAATTATAAAAAAAAAATGAAATATTTTTCAAGTTTTAAACACTAGCTATTGATCAAAAAAAAAATTTTTTTTAAAAGACTTGTGTCCTTTGGTTTAAGATATAACTTCTTCTGGGACTGATTCATTTTACAAGGGATCTGCCTCTGTAGAGAGGTTTGCAGACCTCGGTTGGTTTAAGAGATCACTTTTTTCTCCCTCTAGCCAAGCCTGGGAGTTCCATCTATGCTTCTGGTGAAAGGCCGGGCCAAGCTATTGTCTCCCTGACTATATCATAATAGTGGGGAAAAAAATGTAAATAATTTTTGTTACATCGATAAAACATTTACATGTCCATTTCTAAGATGTTTTTAAAATTAATGAAAATACAATTCAGAAAACAGCCACTTCTGTGGAAACATTCTTAATTTTTAATATGTTCATTTATTCTTAATTTCTCTACTAAGTCAGTGTATCTCACTTCAAATATCTCACCATGTTTAAAAAAAGTCAATGAAGGAAATGAATTACCTGAATGTGGAGTCTCTGTAGAAATGGCAAACCACTTTTTTACTCTCCTTGACTTCTTGAAAAAAGTCCCTCTCACTAGGGATTTCTCTGTATTCTCCATGTCCTTTTGAAAGCCATTCCTAATATGAAGAAAAGGGAAATATTATACATTTCAGGTATCTCTTTCAGTACCACTTTACAGTTTGTGTTCAAATCACCACAATACTTTGTAATGAAGCTGATTTTAGTTTGTAGAGAAATGAATTCTAAAATGAATTAATGATTTACTTTCCTAGGTTCCTCGTTCAGTACAAAAACAATCTGTGGGCAGTGACCATCTCCACAACATGGCTCATATTTAAAACAATTATCTGTCTTGGTAACTTAAAATATGTTTTCTTAAAACTTTGAAAACTTAAGACTCAAGAGACTTAGAATGGAAACAACCATTTCTTTGCACTTGAACTATTAAAATCAGAAGCATTTGGTCCAAGTTATTACAGAAGTTTTAAAAATAATGCTCATTAGATAAAGCCAGTCAGCCAGTGGGCTTCGTGGGGGAGATTACTGCAGCTCTGAAGCTTGGGGGCCTATCTCTCTTTATGACTTTAGAGAGGCAGAGACCTCTTCTATACCAGCAACTGGTAGGGAGTATCTTAGGAAGAAAAAGCTGTCCACTCGCATGGTGTCTAAAAATAATAAAGCTCTCAGGAGTCCATCTAATCCAGCTTCTCAAACCAATGTATGGACCCTTATCAACCACGCCTGACAGGCCTGAGCCCCTGGAGCCTTCCCTGTGGCAAGACACTTATCACCTCAACTGGAAGCCTGTTTCCTTTTTTGGAGCACTGGGCCTGCTGGCAGAAGGCATGAGCTTGACTAATTGTTCTACCACTTACAAGGCTATGGATTCTAATAACTTTTCTGAGTCTGTTTCTTCATCTATAAAGTGGACTTCATAAAGCAACCATCTATCTCATTGAGTAGTTGTAAAAATAAGAAAACATAAAGGTAACTACAGAAGTATCTGGCACAGGTGCTTAAAAGAACATTTGTATATGTACTACCTAATTTCTAGAAAGGTTTTCTCAGGCTGAAGTGCAGTCTCTCTAACTCTGGTCCCAGTTTGGATCCAAGATTAGAGAGAAAAGTTCTAATCTCTCTTTCACATGTTAGCCCTTCAAATATTGTATCTTGCCTATGTTCTCCCTTCTCCACAGTGAAATTTCCATTTCCTTTGAGAGTTTCTCGCATGAAACAGTCTCTAGACTTCTTATTCTTCTGGTTGTTCTCATTCAGAGAGCACAGTCTAATTCCTCCATGTCCTTTCAAAACATGTCAGATGTCTGAATGCAGCCCTCAGGAAGTGGCCCAACTAGAAAGGGGCAGGAGCGCCATGTCCTGTCCTCCTCTGGGCCTGCGCTAATAGCCCAGATGCAGTCGTGGTTTTGGTTTCCACTTCACACTGGCTCACACTGAGTTGACACTCACCCAGGTATCTTCTGCTTATGTGACATGTCCTTGGTAAAGCTTCTATAAACAGTTTAAACCCTCAAATACAACTCCTTCGTGACATGTGACATTTCATGATGCCTTTCTTGACTGGCTAATGACATGTGTCCTTAAGAAAAGAGCATTTTTGTTTAAGAAGTTGCTATTTCTTTTCATTATTTATTCTCAAGTGTTTAACCAACAGGCTGAAAGACCAGTTCCTTAGAGGGAGGCCAGCCCACTCTGAATCTCAGCCCTGCACTGTTCGAGTGGTTCCCTCCACGAAGTGTGTGCTCCACAGGTATGTATGGATGTGATCAAGCAGGAAGGGCACAGATCACAATGTAGCCTGGGCCTACTTAACACCTGGCAGCGGCGCAGTGCCTGGTTGTCAGTGGCTACCACCCAAGCCTCTGATGGGTTCTTGCTACTTCTCACCTTGTCCTTCTGCTCCCTACCTAAGTCCTACGTCTCTAGCTGCCATAACAGAAGGAGGGTGCTTGATTGACTGAGGACTATTGATTAACATAGGCCAATTATGTGCTTCTTTCACTGTACCTATTCCTGATACCCTAATGGATTAGAAAATCAAAATTCCTATACAAGCTACACTACTCTTTCAAAAAGAAGAGCTGTAAAAACCATTAAGGCTTCTTGCCTAGTTCCTCAGAAAACGTTTTAATGAAAAAGATATGCTGAAACGCAATGAAAGCTCTAAAATAAGACTGAGTTACTACATGACAACTTAAAACTGATTTGTGTATTGACTTAAAAAAGCCCCAAAGGCTGCCCACCTTGATTGGTTTTTAATTATTAATACTCAGACTATTGTTTTTAACTGCTGACAACTTCATTTAAGATATTAATATATGTTCCTCACTGCAAATCAGGTGGATACAGACTTTCTACAAAAATATTCTAGTTATCTTTTTTTAGTTAAGCATTAGTAATTTGTGGTGTACTGAACTGTGATCACGAAACGCGTTTGTAGCAGAATCCCATTATAGGCCTTATATTAAGAAAAGGAGCCTGGTTTTCAAAACCACACACACAGTTTCAGAAAACTCAAAAAATATAAAACCTGGAACTCAGTCACATTACAAAAGATTCTTTCCTTTTGTAGCAATTCTTCTCAACACTGAGGGTATAAACATTATTAAAGAGGTGTTATAGCAGCACAAAAACTCTATCTCTTCAGAAAAGTTAAATCTCGTGTTTTAGACTCTGAAGAGGAACCAGAATGGGTAATGATGCTTTTCAATTTAACTTAAACCCATGGAAACACTTTTTGATCATAATTCAATTTACAGACTTTAACCCAACTTATTGTGATCAGATTCAACTATGAGTCTTTCCACACTCATATTCTAAGAAGCCAAAAAGGATAGTGCTGTGGCCACCTTTCTCCTGTAACCCAGCCTGCATTCTTTTGAATACGCCACGTAATAATTAAATATCACAATGGAATTGCCTGCAACAACTTCTTCAGTGTAAACTGCCTGACAGCTTTTATACCATTTGCTTTGAGCACAGCTAAATTCTGAAAGGCATCGCTAGCACCGGAAAGAGAAACCACTGACTCCTATTGCTGTCAGTGCCCTTCTGGTCTATTCTCTCCTTAACCACACAAATTCAAGCTCAGAAAATGACCTTGGGCAGATATTTCTTTTGTTTGACTATAGGTTAACACGTTAATCAGGCTAATTTTGAATGTGTCTTTAAAACTAACTTCTTTCCAGGCAAATTTTCAAGTGATAGGTACTCTGAGGTCAAAAAAACCTTAAAAATGAGGACTGAAATGTAACTACTATCACATGTGTGTATACAAATTGTTAGGCGCATACTATTAAAGCAATTTCAGAAAGCAGGGCAGAGAGGTTACTTGTTTCTGCTGCTGAGCTTTCCTTAGTGCCTCGAGTCTCTTTTCTTTGAGGCGTTCCAATTCATCCTCATCCATCTGATCCAGTTTCTGAAGTTCAGAATCTAAATGTTCTTCCACTAGTTTGGTAGTCTGAAGCAACTGATTCTCCAGGACTTTTGAAAACATGTCAACAGATGCATTAGCTTCCATTCTTCTAAGTGGTACAGTTCAGTCTTGCTGTTGGGGAGATGGTTTACAAAGTTAAAAAGCACGAACAATAAGTACAATTTTATCTCTAATTTTCAAAAATTCTAGCAAATGTGCAATTTGTAGTCCATAAAGTGTGCTGCCAACAACCAAACACTTTATGTGAGGCTTAAGAATTTTTCTTTAGTGTTTTAAAATTTAAGTTTCAGTAAATTACAGTCACACCACTCAAAAACTAATTAGAGCAGTTTAGCTGCTCCTGATTTAGTTTGTGTTTTACTGTTCTAAAGCAAAGACAAGTCTTTAAAACCATCAGCAGACAACAGAGAAATGAGTGGTTGGAGATACATTTGTGATATATGGTAACAATCAGTGTTTTTCACCAAAGGAATGGGAAGCAAAACAGAAGTGACTGTGAACAAGATAATGTCTAACATACATACCAAACGCTGCTTCAATGTAGAACAGAGCTGAGCAGAGACATGTGTTTCATGGTCTCTGCTTCAATGAGTTTTTTTTTTTTTTTAAACTCCTAAGACAGTCCAATTTATGTAAAGAATGGCTGCTGGTGTTCCCTAAGGTTTAGTTTCCACTCCTGTTCTCCCATTACATAACCAAATCTATGAGGCCACAGAAATTGATATTGGTATTGATTTTCTGACACTCAGATTCTTAACTTTGATGTAAAACAATCCAACACTCTATTAAAAAGAATATTGATTTTCCACCACTCTTTCATGTAAGAGTTAAAAAAAAAACAAAAACAATTCTTATTAGAAAGAACTATCTCAATTACATCTTTTTAAAAAAATGTAGTGTTATTTTCCACCCACAACAATCAGATGGCAATTTTATATTTAATCCTCGGTTATTACCACAGAAATATGATTTATAATTTGCCTGTCAAAGCAGGAGGCTGTTGCATCCCGACTGACTATGATACATTTGCAAATACTAACAAAGCACTTTAAAAAATCTCAATAGGTTTATGGCCATGCCACCCTGAACAAGCCCAATCCAGTCTGATCTTGGAAGCTAAGCAGGGTTGGGCCTGGTTAGTACTTGGATGGGAGACCACCCAGGAAGATCAGGTGCTGTAGGTGTTTAAAAAAAAAAAATCTGAATAAATTGTGAACTCATCCACTCGGCTTCTGACACATAGCCTGGTCCATGAAGACCTCTGTATGTTGAACTGAAAAAAACAGTTTTCCAAATGATCCATCCAGTCAAAAAATGGGCAGAGGACCCAATTTTCTCCAGAGGACATACAAATGGCCTACAAATGTATGAAAAGTTGCTCAACATTGCTAGCTATTAGGGAAATGCACATCAAAACCACAATGAGATACCATTTCACAGCTGTTAGAATAGCTATAATCAACAGGACAAGTAATAACAAATGCTAGAGAGGACACGGAGAAAAAAGAACCCTAACACACTGCTGGTGGAACTGCAAATTGGTACAGCCACTATGGAAAACAATATGGAGGTTCCTCAAAAAACTAAGATTGATCTACCATATGATCCAGCAATCCCTCTCCTGGGTATTTACCCTAAAGATTTGAAAACCCATATCCAAAAAGATATTTACACACCACTGTTCATAGCAGCATTATTCACAGTGGCCAGGACATGGAAGCAACCGAAGTGTCCTACGATAGATGATTGGCTAAAGAAGCTGTGGTATATATATACGATGGAATATCACTCAGCCATGAGATGAAATACTGCCATTTGCAACATGGATGGACCTTGTGATAATCATGCTAAGTGAAAGAAGCCAGATAGAAAAAGTGAAAATCACATGGTATCACTTATATGTGGGATACAAACCTAAAAGCAACAAATGAGCAGGACAAACAGAGACTCATGGACATAGAATATAGACTAGTGGTTACTAATGGGGTGGGGGAGGAGGGGAGAGGTAAATGGGGTAAAAGGGATCAAATATAGGGTTTAGAGGGAAGGTGAAGTGGGGGAGTTAAGTGGGTAAAGGGGATCAAATATATGGTAGCTGAAAGAAACCAGTCTTTGAGTGGTAAACAACAGAATATATAGATGTCAAATGATAATGTACACTTGAAAATTATATAATTGTATTAACCAATGTTACCCCACTAAACTTAGTTAAAAATTAAAAAGAAAAAAATAAAATATAGTTTTCCAAACTTCACTTCTGATTCCTTTTTCTTCACAGGAAAAACAGTTGAAACGCACACTTGATTTTATCTCTGTATCCTCCAAGCTAGCAGTGCCTAGGACAAAGCAGGTGCTCAAAAAAGATTGTTAATCTTGAAGGAACCAAATTCTAAGTTCCTCATAAATGCTATAAAACTTTAAAAGACTTGTATTTTAAATATAAAAGATTTCACACTCCCTACTTTCCAAGAAAACTACCAGTGACATTGTGATTCTCTCTACTGGGGTGAAAGAGGCAGAGAATTGGGTATTAAATCCTGACTTGCATGTCAGACCTGTTCTTATCCGGGCACAGGGGATGCTCATCCCTGGAGTTTCATAGGATGAGCTCAGAATTTAATGCTGGGAAGGGTAACTGGGAGCAGAATCCATTAACAAGAACTGCTCCGGGGGCAGGTGGTGGTGTTCACCGCATTCAGAAAGGGGAGAAGAGGTGGTTTAGTGATCCTGATAACTTCCCATTGTTCAAACCACAAGTCTCTAATTCTTTTTTCAGTTCAACTGGAATGGTGGCAAGGGATTTATCATCAAATTACCTAACCATTTCCCCGATCCCTCTATGTGCACCCTCCAAAACAACCAAGAGGCCTCCGTCCTAGCTGTACCCCAGATACCTTCTCAAAAGTATCCTCGCCATAATCTGAGCCCGCCCGGACAGATGAGGGCAGAGTTCGGGTGTCCAGACTTCCACGCCTGCCGAAGCGCATGCGCCAAAGCCGCCTCTGTTGCACAGACGCCGGCACCTGGGCCGCGCCCCTCCCCCGTCCCCCCGGATGTCGAGTGGCGATGTGTCCATTAGCACCGGGATGCGGTCGCCGGTTTTTCCACACCATCCCTGCCTCACCTGAGCTCTCGGTGATACCTGAGAAGTGATGGACCAGAAGCTCCGGAAGAACAGTCCACTTCGGCTTCAGCCTCGCAGCAGCTGCGACTGTCAGCGAACTGGCCGTCACTTCCGCCTCCTCTTTGGCTGAGGCCCTTTACGCGATACAGCTTGCGACGCCCGAGAATGTGAGAGGACAGGCGGTGGGCGGGCGGCGAGAGTCAATGCGCCTGCGCCTTCAACCTCGCTGCCAGGAACCCAAGGTTTCCGGTCCTTTGCCTCCCACCGGGTAAACCGCCCAGAGGACGCAGGAGCAAAGTATTCTGGGAGGCGTAGTTTCTTAGTGCTCACCCTGGAATTGTCTGGCTCTCTTAGGCTCGGAGCCTCGGTACACGTAATGTTACGTCAGAAACGAGATAGCCACTCTCCTGTTCTAAGTGACAGTCCAACTTCGTATCCATCCTGTTTATTGAATATTTTCCTTTTAAAAATGTTGTAGAATGACATAGAGCTAACCAAATCCAGATAGAGGACATTTTCACCATCCTCGTAGGTTCCCTCGTGACTTCCCTGACAGAGGTTTTTAGAACTTGCTTCAACATTAAGACCTATTTTGGGGACAATGACTGTGTCTTTGTTTTAATTTTTTAGTGGCTCTATATACTTCCTAACGCATGGATCTTATTGAGAGGCCCGATTTTGTCCTGGATGTTTTTCCCTTGGAAACAACCAGGTTAACGGTGGAAGGGAAGCTCAAGGCCTGCCTAACTCTGATCGAGCTCCAGTTCCCCCAGTCTACACTCCCGGACCGGGAAAAGCCCAAGTAGGGGAATTCAACCTCATTGTCCACCTCTGGGTTCTAGAACCTGGAAACCCGCGCAATGCGCGGCGGGCGCTTGCGCGAAGGGGGCGCTCGGGCTCTCGCCTTCGCGGGCGAGACAACTGGAGACGCTCTACCCGAAAAGCAGCTCTCGATGAGCCGCGCCCTGCGTCCCCACGCCGAGGCGGCTGGGCGGTGCGCTTGCGCACTGAGAGCTCACACCATATGTGCTCTGTCCCAGTGCGCGGGTCTGTGGAGAGCCGGGTGCAAGAGGCGGCAGCGCGGGGGGGAACGGAGCCGAACGGAGATCAAAGTCGGCCGACGGACAGTGGGTCTGTGAGAGACCGATTAGAAGGGCTGGGGCCCCGAGCGCAGCTGTTACGCGATGGGGAAGAAACAGAAAAACAAGAGCGAAGACAGGTAGCCAGCGGCTGGGTCCACACGGCGGCGGCCGGCGCGGCTCTGCGGGTCGCGAGGGTCCCGCCGGCGCGGGGTGGACCCGGGTCGAGGCTCGAGGCTGGCCCCGTGGGGTACTGGGCCTGGGCCCAGAGTGGGAGGCGCGGGTCTGAGACCCAGTTGCGGGGGAGCGCAGAGGGCCTCAGCGCGGACGAGTTCTCCCAGCCGAGACTCAGTCCCACGGCTCACCTTCGCCCGGCCCGAAAAGGAGGGGTCTACGGCCTGAGAAGTGGAGCAGTGGTTTTGGGGTTCCCCGCCTTGCGGGGAAGGGCTCCCAGCGTGGTCTGGGCTTGTGGGGGTGGTTTTCGTTGCGCTACAATTGGTGAGGGTCAGGAAGAGGTCTCTTTACGCTTTTGTACCGGTGAATATTTGGAGAAGGGAGTTGGAATCAGCTGTACTTACAGCCAGGTGTTGTCGCTCTTTGAGCCGCTCAGGTGTGTTGGAGGCATTTAGCACCTAACTCCCTCTTAACTTCATCTGATTTGAATACTGCTCTTAATTATTTAAGGACTGACTGTCCAGACTACTTGCTTTTCGCTCTCCTTCCGGCCTTTTCTGTGCTCTCTAGCACCTCCCCTAATAAAGGAGGAGGACATGGAACAAACCAACCCGGGTCACTCCTTTCTAATCACTTGAAAGGTTTTTTTGTGTGTGTGTGGGGGGGGGGCTGGGGTTGGGGGGCGGTTGGGGATGTGTGTAGGATTACATACCCTGAGATTTTAGGAGCATTTCTGTGCGTCACATTCGATTGAGTCTTTTACTCTTCTCATTGAAAGAGTTTACTTCCTGGAGTGAACATCTGTTACTTTTCATCTTTGTACACCACTGACCAAACTTAGTTTAAATACTAGCGGGGAGAGTAAGATAAAACAAAACCCCAAACCTGTGATCGTTCATTCTGACTCAAAACGGATATGTGGTTTTGAAGTTAAAATAAGATTATTAATTATAAATTGGAATCCCGGATTGTTTCCTCACCTGGCACTCATCTAGCTGATGAGTGGAATTAAAAGACACCAAGGTAAGTCTTGTATTTCATTTACAAGTCCACTAGAGGAAGTTAATTAGTTTGAAGAATAAAACTTATTGTTAATCAAACCAAATTAAAAAAGCAGAATTCTGGATGATTTAATGAAACAAAAATTTATCTACTTTTGACAGGATGTTTTGATGAGTAGGGAATTTTTTTCAACTGTATACCAAATATAAATGAGTATAATAAAGCTTCTTGTACCAATTATCCTGCTTCAGTCATTGTTATTACATGACCAATCCTGTTTCATCCACCTGTTGGATATTTTAAAGCAATCTGGAGTCCTTTGATGTGTAAATCCTTCAGGTTTATCTGAAAGATATAATACTTGAGGGAGAACACAGCCGTGGAACCTACATAAAGCACAACCACAATGTCACCATCAAGGCTAAAGAATATGAGCAGTGATTTCTTAAATAGTATCAAGCATCTAGTCAATTTTCTAATTTCACTGATTGTCTCATAAAAAAAATTAACAATTGGTTTGTTTGGTTCAGAATTACAGAAGTCTGTGCTTCAGATTAAAAAGTACATGTATGTTATTAGTTTTTACTTTTCAGGCTCTTTCACAGTGGAAAAGCTGTTCAGAGGAGAGAGATTCATTCTTGTCTATGCATTTCAAGAGAAGTGTGTCTCAACTGATTATCATAAAGATTTTCATGGATGATATAAAGTTTAAATTGCAAACACAGGAGCCTGTTATTAAATGATTGGTAGGGTAGAGTAGTACTACTGTTTTTTTTTTTTACCTGGCTCATACTGATCTGTAGTCTTTATTTTTGGATCTTACTGACAGGAATGTGGTGGCAACAAAATTGAAAAACATTTACTTTCTCATATCACTTTTTTTTTTTTAAATGCTTCATGGACTCCTTTGCTTGAATGCCTTTCAAATTGTACCCAAGAAATCCTAGGGTTTTGCAGAGGGCCCACTTTGCTCAGAGCTGCTTGGCCTTTTTACTCTGTCATCCCACATAAGATGTTGGAGGGGGTGAGGAGCAGGGACATTTCACCACTTTGTGACTTAGTGTTAACAAGGCAGACCTCATTTTATTGTGATTTTCAGGTACTGCCATTTTTTACACATTGACGGTATCACACAAAAAGATTGATTCCCTAATAGCCCAGTTGATGGTTAGTATTTTTTAGCAATGAAATATTTTTAAATTAAGATATGTATTTTTTTTTTTTTTAGATATAATGCTATTGTATGCTTAATGGGCCACAGTATAGTGTAAACATAACTTTTTTTATATGCTTGGAAACCAGAAAGTTTATGTGACTTGCTTCGTTTTGACATTTACTTTATTGTGATGGCCTGGAACTGAATATTTGTAAAAGGAACAGAAGCACAGACTGGGAAGGAAGTCTAGGAGAAAGTCCTATTTCAGAATTAGTATTCTTGCTTGTGTAAAATGAGATTTATCTGGTTTTCCTCTAGTATAAAGATCCCCACTTTTAAAAATTTTACATTCATCTCATCTCCCCTTCCTTTCCAAGCTATCGTCAACTTAGCATGTTTCTCACCAGGTGGAACTGGGTGAGAAATGAGCAACTATTTATCTGTTATCAAGACAAGGCCCTAAGCCACTTTTCAGAAAAAAGTGTCCTATTGGAAAGGACATAAAATACTTGTT
Source organism: Eidolon dupreanum (assembly GCA_028627145.1). Classification (NCBI taxonomy): domain Eukaryota; kingdom Metazoa; phylum Chordata; class Mammalia; order Chiroptera; family Pteropodidae; genus Eidolon; species Eidolon dupreanum. Next base: position 38,749,381 of record CM053515.1, read on the forward strand.
TCAATCTTCTTAGCCTTATATGTAATTAATCTTTATTTTAATTTTTTTAACCACTCAATGTTCATTTAAACTTAGGTTTTATTTAATCTGAGCATCTGGTTTTATTCAGATAGCATATGTCTTGTTATATCCGTGACTGACCTTTGTTTAAAGACTAAATTGTAGAATTTTGTTCCAGCTTGTATAATTTTGAGAATGAGGTTATAATAGTGTGTTTATTTAGCAAGTTTCCTTGACTTTTTATTTGGGGAAACTCTTGAGACAAGGGAAAGGATTTAATATTTACATATACAGAACATAAGGCCAGATTTTCATTTCTTCCTAAAACCTTTTCAGTTATCAGTTTACATAATGGGACCTTATCTTATGGGAGCTTGTGTGCTCTAGTGATGTCCTTTTTCCATTTACACAGTATGATGGAGGTTCTCTTATTGATGTGTGCAGAGAAGAAAGGGTCTGGACTATCTAGTCAGCCTCCAGTTCTTCATTCTGGTTCTTTTTTTGTTTGGATCCCCGTCAGTATGGTAGTTATATTTTTCAGGTTAGAAGGAATCTGGTATGTTATCTTAATGGGATTAATTACTTCCACCAACACTATAGAAGGAAGGAAGATAATTATTTCACCTATCCCAGTGTCAGATATTATGGAGGTGGGGATGTCATTCAGGAACTAGAAGGTTTCCTGGGGTAGCTTCAGTATCAGATTATTTGTTGCTGTGATTCTCTATACCAGTGGCGAGCCAGAGTAGTGACTCCACTGTTCTTTGCTTTTAACTATGGGTAAGACTTCTCTCATTACTGGCATCACCCTCTTTTGGAGTTTTGGCTCTCTGAGATCACTGCCTAACGGTTAGATGATTGCCCTGGTGTCAGACATTCATCCTGGTCAGTCAGGGTAGTGTGGTCCTTCCCCTCTGATAGAAAACATGGTGATCTGCTCAAGGAACCTGTCCAGAAGGAGCCATTAGTATAGCAGGTACATCAAAGCTTCCCAGATAGGGAATAGTCCAAGTGGCAAATAGTCCAAATAGTGTAATTCAACAAAGGAATTTCTTTCTTGTTGGTATATATTTGAATTAATTAAAACACCTCTATATGCTTGCTTTAGACCAGAAAAGTAAAGTGCATGGTCTGAGAATTTTCTTGGCTTACCATGTTTTTCCACTGATAATTTAGGAAATTGATATGTGGAAGGAGGAAAAAAGGCCTAGTTCGCTATAAATGAATAAGAAAGATGATAAACATGTGTTACTAGCATATACTATGTCGGTGATCTCTGGGGAGCTGATGCAGCTGCTTTTGATGTTACTTGCCCACCAGTTGTGCTTTTTATATTTATCCTAAGCTTATTCCAGTCTTGCAGTTTATAAGATGGATAAAGCATTCTTTAACTGAGGAATTGAATGTCAGTGGTTAGGTTAAAATAGCAATTCTCGGACTTTTTGGTCCTAGGATCCTGTACATTCTTAAATTGCTAAGGAACCCCAAAAGATTTTTGTATATGTGGGTTATACCTATCGATACTTAACCATATTACAAATTAAACAAAATGGTGTTAAAATGTTAATTAAAAAACATTACATATTAATAACAATCATTTTCAAAAAATGAAAAGAGTGGTGTTAAACATTTTTGTATACCTCCTTACTGTCTGGCTTAGTAGAGGATAGCTTAATTTTCATCTGCTTGTGCCTTCAGTCTGTAGCAGTGTCACACATGTGGCCTCTGGGAGACTCCACTGTACAGTTAGTTTGGAAAAAACGAGAGTGAGAAGGCTAATATAAAAGTCTCTTAGTATTATCTTGAAAATGGTTTTGACCCTTAGAATTAATTTAGACTCCCTGAACAGGTCTTGGTGTGACTGCTTTGAGAACTGCAGATTTTGGGATTCTCAAACTGGATTTAGGCTTTTGTGAAATATTGTTCAAGCTGTTTGACCATCATTAATGTTTGTTCAGCATGTGCTTAGAGTGCTTTGAGAATCACTCGAGGACAACTTAAAACATATGTTAATACTCTTGATATTTTACCCACTTATGATTTTTAAAAATATAGATGAATTGAACAAAGTCTACTAAGAGTCTCTTGGGGTTGAATCTGTATGGTGTTGACTCATCCCATTCAAGAAATGTCTTGAGTGTCTATTAAGTAAGTGCCAGATACTATTCTAGGTGCTGGAAATATAGTGGTCATCAAATAATAATGTGACATGCTTCTGTATTTGGTTAATTTAATTATGTCTCAGTAAAATTATATTTTTTTCACTCGAGTCTTTAGAATATTTCTTGTTAGGCCTATTTTTAGGTACCTTACAGTTTTGGTTGTTAATGTAATTTTCTGTTTTTTGGTAAATAGGAAAACTATTTTTCAAGGTGATGGTTTTGTATCTGACCAACTTACTGAATTCTGTTATTGGAAGTAGCTGTGTAAAGGATGATTAGGTTATCAGTTTGCAATATGTAAATAGTAAATTGGAGAGAGCAGGGAGAAGATTAAAGACATTACAGCAGGATTTGAATGTTTTAGTGACACAGACGACTCCTTTTTTCACTTCCTTTCTAAGTCAATGCTTTGTAACAAATATGTATTGTCGAGAAATTATAGTATAAAATAAACGGGTATTTTGAATCCTTATTAAACAGTATACTACTTGTCCTATCAGTAACCACAATATTTACATAATTTTAATAATGAAAAAACAATGTAGAACCAGTAACCACGCTGTAACTAGTTTGAGAGTCTGGATTAAGGGAAAGGAATATAAAATCTAAGAACTACTATATAACATGTAGAAGAGGAAATGGGATTTAGCATAATGTACTTGAGGCTTAGAATCTCTAAGCTACTAAGCCAGACCTGACTCAGGAACCCATGGTTTTTACTGTGCTGTACTACGTGAATTAAGAAATCCTGATATCCCGAAATACAGACTTTAAATATAAATTAGTATCTACATAGGTTCTTTACTGGTGAAGCAACTGTTTAAGATTAAGAACTTAGGGAGAATAGAAAAAGGACAGCCATCGTCTATGGGTCAATCAGTTCTGGATTTCTTTAAAGAATTTCTCTTAACTTTAATTGAATAACTGCCTATTCCATAGCCTTTTTAAAGCTAAAGCAGTGGTGATTTAATGTTTTACCCTTTTGCATTTCAGACATGGTACATACAATTGCAATGCATTCTTGCAGAGGAATCCTTACTTTCACCCAGGCAGCAGTCATTTTTTTAAGAATCATTGGTTTTCATACCTCTCTTTGGTGATAGAAGTATACTTTCTAAGTGATATAGAAAATGTTTGGTTTTTCTGTTTCTGAAACTTCATTCAAACCATAAACTTTATAGCAGTTCCTAAAAGTACAGTTGAGTATTCTTTTAACTCAATTAAATTTATGTCATTAGATTTCAGGTACTGAATTTTGGTGAAGCTAATAGTTGTTACTGCCATTAGAATTTCTTCTAAGTCTAGAATCCCATGTCCTGGGTTTCTGTTATGTGGATATATCATGTTTTATTACCCATTCATCAGTTTAATGGATATTGGGATTTTAGTTTTTGGCTCTTAAGAGTAATAACTACAATAAAAATCCCTGTACACGTTTTTGTGTGGACATAACATTTTCAGTTCTTTGGCGTATATACCTAGCAGTGAAATTGCTGGGTCGTAGGGTATCTCTATGTTTAACTTTTTCAAAAACTGCCAAGCAATTTAACTTCTTTTTCAGGAACTGCTGAAGCTGCTGCTCCATTTTACATTCTAACCAGCAACATATTTGTTACAGTTTCTCTCCATCCTCATCAACACTCATCATCTGAAGTTTTGATTACTGTATTACCATTCTGGTGGGTGTGAAGTGGTATCTTACTCTGATTTTGGGTTGCATTCCATGATGGTTTAAGATGTGTTTCTTGGAGATTTGTGTATCTCATTTGGAGAATTGTCTATTTTGATCCTTTTTCCATTTTTAAATTCAGTTATTATTTAGGAATAAGAATTCTTTATATATTCTAGATACCAATCCTTTATCATGTATGAGTTGCAAATATTTTCTTCCATTCTGTGGGTTGTCTTTATTTTTTACTACAGGAGGTTGTCATTTCACTTTCTTGATGGTAAAATGTAGCACAAAAGTTTCTAATTTTAATGAAGTCTTATTTTTTTGATTGCTTGTGTTTTTGGTATCAGATTTAAGAAACTAACACCAGATCCAAGGATATGAAGATTTACTATGTTTTCTTCTAGTAGTTTTGTAGTTTTAGCTCTTATATTGAGAACTTTGAGCCATTTCGAGTTAATTTTTGTATATTGTGTGAGGTAGGGGTCCAGCTTTATTTTTTGCATATGAACATCCAATTGTCCCAGCACCATTTGTTAAAAAGACCGTTCTTTCCCTCTAATTCCTCGTCAAAATATGTGTAGGGGTTTGTTTCTTGATTCTCAATTCTGTTCCATTGATCTATATGTCTGTCCTTATGTGAGTAGCACACTGTCTTGATTACTATAGCTTTGTATTAAGTTTTGAAATTGGATATTGTGAATTTTCTTTGTTCTTTTTTGAGATTATTTTGGCTACTCTGGGTCTCTTACATTTCCATGCAGATTTTAGGATCAGCTTCTCAATTTCTGCCACCAAAAAAAAAAAAAAAAGAAAGAAAAAAACAGCTGGAGTTTTGATTGATGTTGCATTGCACCTGTAGATCAATTTGGGGAGTATTGCCAATATTATGCCTTCTGATCCATAAACATGAGCTGTCTTTCCACCTGTTTAGGTCTTTGGTTTCTTTCAATAATATTTTTATAGTTTCCAGAGTAGTTTGGCACTCTTTAAAAATTTATTTCTAAGCATTTTTTATGCTATTCTTCTTTTCTTTCTTTTCTTTTTTTCTTTCTTTTTACCACCTACAGCACCTACTGTTCTTAGGTGGTCTCCCATCCAAGTACTAACCAGACCCGACCCTGCTTAGCTTCCGAGATCAGACAAGATTGGGCACGTTCATGGTGGCATGGCCATAGACTATGCTATTGTTCTTAATAAAACTCTTAATTTCATTTTCAGGTTGTTCATTACTAGTGCATAGTTTAAATACAGTTGATTTTTGTGTATTGATCTATTTTGCAGTCTTAATGAATTCATTTATTGTAATGATATTGTTGTCTTTTGTGTGTATATTAGGATTTTCTGTGTACATAGTCATGTCATCTTCAAGTTCAGATGGTTTCCTCCTTTTCCAATCTAAATGCCTTTTATTTGTCTTGCTTAAAGCTCTAATTTTGCAGACAGTGTTGAATAGGAATGAGAGTGGACATCCTTGTCTTATTTCTGATCGTAGAAGGAAAAAGGCTTTCAGTTTTTCCTCATTAAGTATAATGTTGGCAGTGTTTTTTCCTAGAGGCCCTTTTTCAGGTTGAGGAGTTAACTTTCTATTCCTAGTTTGTTGAGTGTTTTTACCACGAAAGGGTGTTGGATTTTGTTAAGTGCTGTTTCTCCATCTATTGATGTTTGTGTGGTTTTTGTCTTTTATCCCATGTATAGCTTGGTGGATCCTATTAATCGATGTATTGAGCCATCCTTGCAGTCCTGGAATAGATCCCACTTGATCCTGGTGTGCACCCCTTTTTATATGTTCTTGAATTTAAGTTTTTAATTTGCTAGTGTTTTTGTTGAGGATTCCTTTTTTTTTTTTTAACTTTTAACCTATATATTACTTATTTTAGGTCTGTCTTTTGATAAACAGCATAAAATTGAATTTTTATAAATACAATTTAATAACATCTTTCAGAGTTTAGTCATTTAACATTGCTTGTGATTCGTGACATATTTGACCTTATTTCAGCCATCCTATTTTGTTTTTCATTTGTGCCAATTCTGCTATGCTTTATTTCATTCCCCTGCCCCTTATCCTGAGTTAGAATTTATATATGATTTTTCTAAGTGGTTAGACTTAAAATTTTCCCTTACATCTACATAGTATTTGATGCCCTATAGAACAGTACAAGGACAGTAGTTATTGTCCAGTACTTGAGTTTTATAGTCTCTCACTTCAGGTCAGCGACTTGTCACTTAAAGTTGGATGCAATTTTCCTTAAAGGCATTGCTTGTTAGGACTGAACCTAGAAAAAAATAGGCATGTGCTTAGTGGTTTTTCCATTCTAAGAATTTAATTCACTCGAAGGTCAAAGTCATTATGAAAAGTGATTTCCTTTTTTAGACATATTAATAACTCACAAAAGTTTTAAAGAAATTTTGGGAAGGCACTTTACCAAATTCTGGAAATTATGAGTCAGGTTCCTGATGTGGACCAAGGCTGGGTTTTTGTTTATGCGACTTTGTAACTTTTTTTTAATTAAAAAATTTAACTTTTATACAGATTTCAAGCACACAGAAAAGTTGAGGGACTAGTATAATGAACCCCCATATAATCATCTAGATTTAGTCATTACCAGTATTTTTGTCCCCATTTTTGCAATATGCATTTTATTTTATAGACATCTTGACATTTTCTCTACAAATATTTCCTTATATAATCATAATAACCTTATCCTACCTATCTAGTATAATTATCACAAATTCTGTAATGTTTAATGTCCAATTCATACTTCAGATTTCCAGCTCCACCATGGTTTTTTTACAGTTGGTTTGTTCAAACCATGTTGCAGACAAGGTTCGCACTACACTTCATTGTGGTATGTAGCTCATCATTTTTAAAAGTTACACTTTTATGATAGGTATCTAGCTAAAATTATTTTTTTTCTGTGTAAATATTCTTATTCTCACCCTGAACTTACTTAGAATCCTTAAAACTTGGCTATTTCAACCTATTGGCAGTGGAATGTAGGGGAATTTATAGAGAGACTCATGTGGCAGCTGCATTCTGTGTTATAGTTTGGTTTAAGGACAAAGTCTTTTTGCAGGCCTATATATTGATCACTCCTGAATGATGAATAAAGTGTTAGTGTACTCCTGTTTAGGTTGGTATGAAATAAGTAATCAAATTCATGGTTTGTTTTTTGGGGGGAGGTGGGTGAAATTCACATAACAAAATTACTCATTTTAAGTGCACAATTGGTACATTCACACTGTGGTCTCCAGGGGGTGAAATTTGCATAACATAAAATTACCCATTTAAAATGCACATTCTTTGGCATTTAGTACATTCACAATGTGGTGCAATCCCCTCTAGCTGCAACACATTTTTACCACCCGAATGGAGATGACGCTGATGCTTCTGAGACCCTGGTAACCACTCATCTACTCTGTCTTATTTTGCCTATTCCACTCACACAAATGGAATCAACCATGTATGACCTGTTATGTTTGGATTTTTTCATTTAGCACAATAATTTTAAGGTTCATCATTGTTATAGTACTTCATTTTATTTTTATGGTTAAATAATATTTTATTGTGTATACCACATGTTTATCCATTCATCCCATAATGGACATGTCAGTTGTTTTCACCTTTGAGCTGTTGTGAAAAGTGCTGCTACAAACAGTTATATACAGGTATTTAAGTCCCCATTTTCAATTTTTTTGAGTAAAATTGGTGGGCCATCTGGTAACTCTATGGTTAACTTTTTGGGGAACCTCCAAACTTTTCTACAGCGGCTGTACTATTTTACATACCTACCAGCAGTGTACAAGTGTTTCATTTCTTCATATCTTTGCCAGCGCTTTTGTTTCTTTTTAAAATAGTCATCTTGGTGGTTATGAAGTGGTGTCTCATTGTGTTTTGGATTGGCATTTCCCAGGTTCTAATGATGCTGAACATCATTTTATGTACTCACCGGCCATTTGTATAGCATCTTTGGACAAATGTCCAAAGTCCTTCACTCATTTTTAAATTGGTTTCTCTCTCTGTTGAGTTGTAAGAGTTCTTGAGGTACTCTGGATACTTGATCCTTATTAGGTATATGACTTATATGACTTCTTTCATGTGGATCGTCTTTTCACAGTCTTGTTTCCTTTTTACAAAAATGTTTAATTGTGATGAAATCCAATTTATCTGTTTTCGTTATCATTGCTTGTACTTTTGGTGTTATATTCTAGAATCTATTGCCAAGTTCAAATAATTGATTAGTGTAAATTTTCTTAAATGTAGCATTTCAAACATAAAAGACTAGATTAATTAACACACATCTATCACCCAGCTTCAAATATTATTGATTCCTGGACGACCTTGTTCTGTTTATATCCTATCTACTTACTATCTTCTGCCCTCTCCCCAGACATTTGTAAAATCTTCAGTTTACACAATCAATTATAAGAAAGGTTTACATCTTAAATATAAATTTTAAAGAGTACCTTTATATTCATTTGAAACATTCAGAGTAGAATCTTTGTCTATGTTGTTAGATAAGGGATATGTCATGTAATTTTCTCTCAGTGGGATTTTTAAACCAGTTTTTCAATTCGTTTCAGCAAATTCAATTTGGAGGTTTTGCTGTGATCAAAAGTACAGTTACTATTATAGAGATATATGGTTTTTATTAATCTACTGTGATGAAACTAGTGAGCCTTGCCTATTGTATGAAAGTTGTGGTTGCTGTTCCAGAATAGGGTTTTTTCTTCATTTAGTAGTGCCTTTTAGGAATGTGTTACATTCCCTACTCATTGCTAATTGCAGAATGTAGGAGGTGAATTGGGCATATAAAAAGTTTTCTGTTCTCAAAGGGTCTTAAATTTTAATATAGCAAATAGGCATGTGCACAGATATACGGAGGTGATGAAGGGAGAAGGTGGAGTTTAGGTTAAGTATGAGAATACCACTCTCGAGATTGCAGTTTGCCTCCTTAAGTTACTATATATGTGTCTTTTAAGTCCTTTTCTAATTAAATCTACCATCAGGAGAGCAGGCCAAATTGGAAGGCACAGAAGTGTGCATTTGTCTCTTGAGTACAAAGTTGGTGGTAGGGTGTCCAAGAGTTTCAGTTGCTGCTCTGTTGCCTATTGATTCTTTACACAGGTGCAGCCAGGCCATTCTAATTGCTATTATGTTGATAACCAATTATCAACAAATTGTTTATTGAGAATATTACCTATGTCATAATTTTATTACTATTTATCTGGTAATGCCAGGCACTATAGAAAGTAAATTAGGTAGAATGATCTTTTAACAGTGATTGAGAAGGACCAGAGTGACTTGTACAGAATACAAAGACTATGAGTTTACTTTCAATTAGATTAGAACATAAATTGTGTCCTTAAGGTGTTAATTGAGAATGTTGGCCAATATATATCAATATTGCCTATATAGGTCTACAGTCATAATTCTAGGTATAAACTTGTGCCCCTTACGCAATTATGAAACCCAAAATACTCATCAAATAGTAACAAATACACATTATTTTTAAGTTCAAATTTGCATCATTGATGGGAAGGATGATACTATAGTGTTGATTCTAAATGAGTGCTACTCAGACTTTAATATGCAGTGATTCTCATCTGTGGATCTTGTTAAAATGGAGATTTTGATTTCAGGGAGTCTGGAGTGAGAGTTAGCATTTCTAATGAGGTGATACTGATGTTTTTTATCCTGAAATTATGCTTGTAAGTATCAGGATCTAAATGACCATTTTATTGTGAATGTATTGCCTCCTATAATGGACTTCTTTTGAGTTCAGCATGCCTATACATATTATCAAGGGCTCAATTTTTCTAATATTTTTTTCAGTTTAAACTAATGATTTTTAGCTTTATATCATATCATATTCTCTGGGCAAAAACATTTAATTTGCATTTTATGTCTGTTCTGATCTCTACAACCAATGTGAAACAACTTTGTGGAGGTTTATAAACAAAAGCTTGGGTCGATGTTTTATGATGGTACACTGTGATAAGGTGGCCATCATGTAGTTCATAGCATGTTCGTCTTAAATCTTTACTATCAGGTTAAAATTAAAAACACATTAAACAGATAACAAAAATTAACCAGGAAGGATTTTCAAGCTTCTGAAATCACCCACAATCCTGTGTTCTCCCCACCCCCCATTGAGGATACTGACTTCAGTTTGAGAAAGCTGTCCTAGACAGATTTTAAGTTAGACACATTAAAATCTATGATATGATTGAACATAGGTTATGTATATTTCGGAATGTGAGATGATGCTTGTCACTTTAACATGGCAGGTATTTAGAAAGTGGAGAATCGGGTAGTAAGCTACATTTCGTTCACCTTGCACTGCACACTTAGTGGCCAGGTGGTTTCAGAGCACTTTAGAGGCATCAAGGCAGTTCACAAGGAGTTGTAAGCTGGGAGGGCTTTTGTTTGTTTTTTAGATATGACCAGTTAGCTCTGACATTGTTAATAGGTTCTAGTGCTCCACTGAGGGAATGGAACTGGTGGGGTCTGTGGTCGTGCAGTGGGAGCTATGTGGTGGCTTTCCTTCCTTGCTGTGTTTTTCTTTGCATCTGTCAGTGTTGATGATCAAGGAGCAAGTGCTGGGTATGAAGAGATGGAGGGTGGAAGAAATGAGATGCCAAAAGGCTTCACGTGAAGAAGGCAGTACTGGATCTCCTTGTTTCCCTGATTGCTACTGGCACTACTGAGAAGAGTTAGGAGCAAAGAATGGATTCTTCCTTAGCTTTTCCTCTTATTTTCTGTTGTAGATAAGAGTGTTAGAGGGAGGAACAGAAACCAAAGTAAAGTGAAAAGAAGTGGTAACAGGGTTAGTCTCTTCCCTCAGAGATCATGGACAATTTATGGTTGTTAGTTTGGGGTTGGGAGAGAGAAAGCAGTCAGTGTGGCTTGGATTTACCTCATTCCGTCAACCATGCACTTTCCGTTTTTATGGGCCCTGGTATTGACTAGAAATAGGAAGAAATACATGGGTGCTCCAGTTATTACTGTATCATGACAAGTCATCCTAAACTTAGTTGCTTAAAACAATAACACTATTTCTTGGTTCTGAGGGTTGCCTGGGCAGTTAGGTGGGGTCTCCTATGTGGTTGAAGATAAATAATGGCTGTGATGTAGTCATCTTCAAGGCCGCCTCACTTCTGGTGATTGGTGGTGGCTCTTGGTTGGGACCTGAGCTGGAACTACCTGTATTTGACCTCTCTGTGGCCTGGACAGTCTCTTGACAATGAATATCTCAAGAGCCAGGAAATAGAAGCTGTCAGGTTAATGCCTGGGCCCAGAAATCAGAGCACCATTTTGCCATTTTCTATTCATCAAACAGAATATAGCCCCACCTTGAAGGGAAGGGGAAATAAATCCTTCACCTATCAGAGTGTCAGAAATTTGGGTGCAGGTTGTAATTTTGGGGGCACTGGAAAAGAGAGATTAGTAGGGGAGAGTCTTAGGAAGCTTGGAGATTTTGAATTGTGGAATAATTGGGGAAGGAATTGGATTTCCTTTGTGCTTATCTAACTGCATTAATTAGACAACTTTTCAGTGGAAAATGCCTGTTGTTATTAAATGCTATTTGCCAAGTATGGAATTGAGAGGATGTTTGCATTTAAGGTTAATTTTACTTCTTTGCAGTGAAAAATTTTTTGTAACGCTATATCTTTAAAAGGCTTTATGCTATATTGGTCTCAAAATGAAGTATGTCTTCTTTTTATATGTTTTTTATTCCAAAAAGCCAAACACCGAGGTTGGGTATATGCCTGCATACGCAATTAATAAAGAAATACCATGTTTTAAAATGATTTCTTCATAGTAACATCATTTTAGTTACATATTACACTGTATTAATAGAAATTAAGACATTAGAAAAATATTACAGATTTATTCTTGTTTTCATAACTTATAAAATGAGTAAGTGATTTACATTAAGTTTATATAATTTTAACCTGTCTTTAGTGAACTGATAAGTGCATTCTGTAACTTTTCAACTTTTTATAATATTCCTAGAAATTCAAATTAACTCATGTATTTTTTGAGGTGGAATTGACCTAAAATAAAATTCACAAGTTTCAGGTGTGCAGTCGATGATTTTTGATAAATGTATACAACTGTGCATCTTTCACCACAATTGTGTAGAATGTTTCCATTAACCCCACATGTTTCCTCATGACCCTTTGTAGGCCATCTTCTCTCCCTACAACTGGCTTTGGCCAGAAATAACTAGTTTTTACCTTTTTTTGCTTATTTGTTTTAATCATTGTAGTTTTTCCTTTTCTAGAAATTCATATAAGTAGACGTAGCCTTTATTGGCTGACTGGGTTTCACTTAATATTATACTTTTGAGATTCATCCATGTTGGTGTGTGTAATATTAATTCTTTTTTGTCATTTAGTAGTATCCTATTGTGTGGATAGATGATAATTTGTTTATAAATTATCTGGTAGATGGGCATTTGGGTTGTTTCCAGCTTCTTGTGATTATCAATAAAGCTGCTATAAACATTTGAGTACAAGTCTTTGTGTGGACATATGTTTTCATTTCTCTTAGGTAAATACCTAGGAGTGGGATTGCTGGGTCATATGGTAAGTGTATGTTTAACTTTAAGAAACTGCCAAATTGTCTCCCAAAGTGGCTGTGCCATTTTTGCATTTCCTCTAGGGATGTGTTCCTGTTGCTCCACATCCTCTCACAGCACTTAGTGTTATCAGTCCTTAATTTGCCTCATTCTGGTGATATTTCATTGTGGTTTTAATTTACATTTCTCTATTAGAGGTATTGACCATTTTGTGTTTATTTGCCATTCTTTTTTATTTCATTTGGTTAAGTGTTCAAACTGTTTGCCCTTTTAAAAAACTGTGTTTTAAAACATTAGATTATAGGAGTTAACTGTGTATTATAGACAATTCCTTCATCAGATATAAGTATTGCAAAATTTTTTCTCAGTCTGTGGCTTGCCTTTTTATTTTAACAATTTTTTTTAATTAAACTTTTAAGATAATTATAGATCCACAAGCAGTTGTAATAAATAACACAGATCTTTGTGCCTTTCCCCATTTCCCCCAGTGGTAATATCTTGCCAAACTATGCAGTATCACAACCTGGATAATGACATTGTTAGAATTCACTGATCACATTCAGATTTAGCCAGTTTTGCTAGTACTGGCACATGCATGTGTGTGTTCATGTTTAGTGCCAATACAGTATTGTCACATCTAGCTTTGTATATTCACTACCACAATCAAAATACAGAACTTCACTGCAAGGATCCTTCATGTTGTCATTGGCAACCATATGCATCTCTTCCCTGTGCACCTCTCTTCCCCTGCTTGTTCCTAACCCCTGGTAATGGTGAATCTGGTCTACATTTCTCATTTCTTTACCATATGTGACTTTTGGGAATTGGCTTCTTTCCACTTAGCCTAATTCTCTTGAGATCCACCCAAGTTGTTGCATGTACTGATAGTTCATTCCGTTTTATCTGAGTAGTAGTCCAGGGAATGACCCATTAAAGGCCATGTGGGTTGTTTCCAGTTTTTGGCTACTGCAAATGAAGCCACTACAGACATTTGTGTACAAGTTTCTGCATGAGATATATTTTCATTACTCAAGGATAAATGTGCAAGAATGCAATTGCTGGGTCAAATGGTAAGTACAATTTTAGTTTTACAAGAAAATGATAGACTATTTTCCAGATTGGCTGTTTCCACCAGCAATGTATAGATGATCCAGATTCTCTACATCCTCACCAACATTGGTTATTATCACTTTCTGGGGGGAGGTCCTCTGATCGGTGAGTAGTGATAGCCATTGTGATTTTAAGTTGAATTTCCTGAATTGCTAATAAAGTGGAGCATCCTTGTTTGCCATCTGTAAGTGCTCTGGAGTGCAATGTCTTTTCATGCCTTTTGTCCATTTTCTAAGGATTCTTTGGATTTTTACTGTTGAGTGTTGAGAGTTCTTAATATATTCTAGATACCAGTCCTTTTTAGATATGTGGTTTGCAAATATTTTCTCTCATTTTTTAGCTTGTTTTTTCCTATGGTCTTTGCACAGAAAAAGTTTTTAATTTGATAAAGTCCAGTTTTTTGGATTGTATTCCTGATCTCAAGCTTTGAAAACTCTTTGCTTCTTGTTGATCCATAAGATTTTCTACTTTTTTCTGAAAGGTTTATGCTTTTATGTTTTTCACTTAGATCTCATGTATCTTGAGTTTGTTTTTGTATAATAGTGCAGTTGAAATTAATTTTTTTTGTATGTATTGATGTCCATTTACTTAAGCATCATTTGCTGAAAAGACTCTTTCCTTTCTTGAATTGCTTTTTTGCAATTCAAAACCCAGTTGGCTGTACTTCTGTGGGGGCTGTTTTGAGATCGTTTTTCTTTACTGTTGGTCTTTGTGTCTGTCCCTCAGCCAGTACTGCATGGCCTTGGTTGTTGTACCTACCTGTTTAGTCTTGAAATCTGGTAAAGTAATTTTTCCTATTCTTCTTCTTCTTCTTCTTTTTTTTTTTTTTTCAAATTGTTTTAGCTATTCTACTTCTTTAGGTTTTCCATATAAATTTTAGAGAATTCTTGTCTATACTGGCTATGTCCCAGAAATCTTGCTGGGATTTTTATTGGAACGGCCTTAAACCTGAATGTCATTTGGGGGGAAATTGATGTCTTTACTATGTTAAATCTTCTAGTCCATGAAAATGGTATTTCTATCTTATTTAAGTTGTTTGGGATTTTTGTCATCAGCAATTTGTAATTTTCAGCATATAAGTCCTATACACGTTTTGATAGATTTATAAAAAAATATTTTTTTTTTTGGAGTGATTGTAAATGATGTGGGATTTTTCTTAGGTTTTTAAAATAAACTTTTTTAGAAGTTTAAATTTACAGAAAAATTGTGAAGAGAGTACAGCATCCTTATATCTCACACCCACCCAATTTTCCCTGTTATTTTAGTATAGAACATTTGTTACAGTTAAGAAAGCAATGTCGATGTTAACTAGCTTGCATACATTATATAGGTATCTTTAGTTTCTACCTTCTTTCCTATATCTGATCCCATACAGTGTAGTTACCACATTACATTTAGTAGCCTTTTCTCTTTTGACTCCTATCTGTGATAGTTTCTGATTCATATCTCTGATCTTGACCTTGGTCACCTAGGTGAGGTAGTATTTGTCAGTTTTCTACACTGTAAAGTTACTCTTTTTTCTCTTTTCCACACAGTACTTTTTGGAAGGAAATCGCCGTACAGTTCAGAGGTGGGAAATTATGGAGAGTAGAGTGTCTGCAGAATTATTTAGAATTCTTCTGCATGAGAGATTTGTCTCATCACCATTTATTCCGTCATTTATCATAATGGATTTGTGGATAATATTTTATACTTTGGTTTATAATGTTAACTTGTTGCTCTAATAACAATAATTTGTTGCTCCCTTTGGCCTTTGAGAACTCTTTTAGTTGGCTCCTACATCGCTGTGTGTGTGTGTGTGTGTGTGTGTGTGTGTGTGTGTGTGTGTGTAGGCAGCAAGGGGTTCATCACTTATTTGTGGCATCACAAGATGCTCCAGATTTATCCTGTGTATGTTCTTCCCCAGGCCTAGGATCAGCCATTTTGCATTCTTACCATCAATTGATGTTGTCAGTTTCTTGGATTTTAGCCGTTTTGATAGATCTGTAGTGCTATCTCCTGTTTTCATTTGCATTTCCCTTATGACATTTTTCATAAGTTCAACATTTTTTTTGTAAGTGACTGTTAAGATCTTTACCCATATTTTAATCGTGTTCTTATTGTTGGGTTTTAAGATTTTTTTTCCTATATTTTGGATACAGCCAGAAGTGTTTGACAATTTTCTTCTGGTGTGTGTGTGGGTGTGTGTGTGTTTTATCAGTATCCTTCTCAGAGCAGAAGTTTTTAATAGTCTAAATTACCATTTTTATGGGTTCTGATTTTTTTATTTTTATTTTATTTTTTAAAATCTGAAACCTCATCACTAAATCCAGGGCTAACAAATTTTGCATCTTGGTTTTTTGCTTTTTTTTTTTTTTTTTTTTTTTTTTGCATATGGACAACCAGTCCTTCTAGATCCACATGGTGAAAAGAGTATCTTTTCTCCATTGAACTGCCTCTGCACCTTTGTCCTAGAACAGATAACAGCACTTGTTTGGGTCTGTTTCTGAGCTGGTCTGTTGTATTGATTTACTTGTCTATTCTTTTATCAGTACTCCACTGTCTTGATGTTAGCCTTATGGTAAATCTTGAAATAGGGTAATGATTGTTCTGATTTGTTCTTCATATTGCTTTTCCATTTAAACTGTATAATCAATTTGTTGATATCTACCAAATGGTTTACTCTTGTTTTGATTGGAAGTGCACTGACTCTATTGATCGAGGTGGGAAGAATTAACAATAGTAAGTCTTCCAATTCATGACCATGGAACGTATTTCCATATGTTTAAATCTTGATCTCTATTTCTTGTTTGCTGAGTGTTTTTATATGAATAGGTGTTGGATTTTGTAAAATGCATTTTCTATGTCAATTGATATGATCATATGATTTTTTTTTTTCTTTAGCTGGTTGATGTGGTTGATAACATTGCTTTTTGAACCCAACCTTGCATTCCTGGAATAAATTCCACTTGGTTATGGGTATCATCTTTATTATATATGGCTGAATTTGGTTTGATAGTATTTTGTTGAGAATATTTGCATATGCATACAAATATACATCTGTACTTGCGATGTCTTTGTCTAGTTTTGTTATATGGATAACATTAGCCTCTGTCGTTCCCCCCCCCCCGCCCCCCCGTTTTGGGAAGAGTTCGTGCAGGATTGATGTTAATTTTTTAAATGTTTCCTAGAATTCACCAGTGAAGCTACCTGGCCCTGGGCTTTTCTTCGTGGGAAGTTTTAAAATTAATAACTCAGTCAGTTTACTTGCTATAGGTGTATTTGGATTTTCTGTATCTTCTTGAATCATTTTTAGCGGTTTGTTTTTCTAGGAATTTGTCCATTTTATCTAATTTATCTAATTTGTTGGCATACAGTTCAGAGTATTTCCTGTATTCAAACCTTGAACATCTGAAATTAATCTCATTTGACCATGGTGTTACTTCATTTTATACATTGTTGGATTCAGTTTTCTAACGTTCTGTTGAGGATTTTTACATGTGTTCATGAGAGATGTTTGTAGGTTTTCTTATACTGTTTTTGTTTTTGTCAGCAGGATAGTACTGGCCTCATAGAATGAGTTAGGAAGACTCTGCTTCTCTTTCTAGAGATTGCGGAGAATTGGTTTCATTTCTTAAATTTTTGCTATAATTCACCAGTAAAATTATCTGGCCCTAGTGTTTTCTCCTTTTTTTTGTAAGGTTATTAGTGACTTATTTACTAGATACAGGCTTTTTCAGGGATGCAATAGATATTCATTATTGGATAAAAAGATAAACTGTGAACATTGAGAGGATAAAAATATATACTGCGAACAACTCTATACACATACATTTGATAACTTAGATGAAATGGTATAATTTCTCAAGTACAGACTATCAAAACTCACCAAAGTGAGATAGACAATTTAAATAGCCTTGTACCTATTAAGGAAATTGAATTCTTATTTTAAAATATCCTGGAAAAAAAATCTTCAGACTGATGGTTTTACTGGAGATTTCTACCAGGTGTTTAAAGAATTAACACCAATGTTATATAATCATTTCCAGATAATAGAAGAAGAGACACTTCCTAATCTTTTTATGAAATGAGTGTTAACTCTGATACCGAAGCCAGTTAAGGATACAAAAACTACAAACCAATATCTTCATGAATATAGATAGCAAAGGTTGCTCATAAAATTAGTCAGTAGAATTGAGTACCAATACATCTTAGCATTATGTAAAAAGAAATATATTGTGGCCAAATGGAGTGAAGTCAGGGGTTGCAAGAGTGGTTCAATATTCAAAAATTAATGTAATCCATCATATTAAAGGTTAAAGAGGAAAAATTACATGATTACACTGATCAATGCAGAAAGCCTTTGACAAAATTCATCGTTCATAATAAAAATGCAGAAAACTAGGAATAGAGGGAAACTTCTTCAACTTGACAAGGAATATCTACCAAAAAATGTATAGCTAACATAGTTAGAGGTGAAAAACAATGCTTTCCCCTGAAATTAGGAACAAGGTAAGGATGTTCTGTTTTACCACTGCTGTTCAACATAACACTCAAGTTCTAGCTAATGCAATGAGAGAAGAGACATATGGATCAAAAAAGAACAAATAAAATGTTCTTATATGCAAGTGACACAGTGTATCTAGAAAATCTCGAAGAATCTATTATAAAACTCTTAGAACTAATAAATGAGTTCAGTAAAGTTGCAGTGTACCAAATCAAATTCATTCACATTTCTGTGTATTAGTAATGAGCATGTAGAAACTGAAATACTACCAATTAAAAAATTCCAGTTTTGTAAAAACGCTGATGAAAGAAATCAGAGGTCTAAATGGAGAAACGTACTGTGTTAATGGACTGGCAGTCTCTAAAGATATCAGTTCTCTTCAAATTCATACACAGTTAACATAATTTCTATTAAAATTTCAGCAAAATTTTTTTGTAGATGTATACATGATTATTTCAAAATTATTTGAAGTCAGAGAAATTAAGAATAGATAGAACAACTCTGATAATGAATAAAGGAAAAGGAATGAGTCCACCTGATTTCGAGACTTATTATATAGCGGTATTAATCATGACTGTGGTAGTGCCAAAGGGAAAGACACACAGATTAGTAAGGCAGAACAGAGAAATAGCCTATACAAGTCCAGCTGAGTTTCAGCAAAGGTGCAAAAGTAGTTCAGTGTAAGGATGGATAGGCTAAAATGTTGCTGGAGCTGGGTACCCACAGACAAAGATAAAGTGGATCATAGATTTAAGTATAAAATATTAAAGTACACAATTTATAGAAGACAACATAGGTAAAAGCCTTCAGGATCTAGAGCACATGAGAAGTTCTTAGTCATGACGCCAAAAACATTCATAGAGAAAAATCAGATAAATGATACCCATGAAAATTCACAATTTTTGCTCTTATAAAAACCCTGTTAGTAGATGAAAAGACAAGCTACACACTGGAAGAAAATATATGTACACTACATAGTTGACCAGTGACTCATATATAGAACATAAAGAGTTCTCAAAACTCTAAAAGAAAACCAGTCTAGTTAGAAAATGGGCAAAAGATAGGAGACATTTCACTGAATAATATATATGAATGGCAAGTACACAAAAATTATTAGCTTTGAAGGAAGTGCAAATAAAGACTATGATGAGATGTCACTGCATGTCTATTAGAAAAACTTAAAGGAGAGATAGCCATAATACCACATACTGGCTGGGATATGGAAAAAAATGGATATCTCTATATATTGCTGGTGTGAATATTAAATGGTAAAGCCACTTAAATAGTTTGGCTGTTTCCTCGGAGCTACACAGTGCAATACAGTATATTTAATAGCTTCATTTTTGAAGGCTGTTAAGTTGTAACATTATTCTATCTTGATGGATAAATGTGGCTTATAAAAACACTGAGTTGAATACAATAGCAAATTGCCTTTTATTTCTGTAAGTCTGTATTAAGTTTAAAATAAAGGATTAGAGGCTACGATAGGAAATAGTTATATGAATCTTTTAGTTTTGATAAAGGAAAAAGTGGTCTTCAAGAAGGTACACCTACAGAAAAATAGTTTTTTAGATTCTTTAAAGATTTTAAGCTTTCATTATCAGTATGAATGAATTTTAGATTTGACTAGTTTACTGAAATCTAAAGGGTCTAGTTTATGGTGGGTAAGTATAGAAGTTTGTGCTGAAAATGTAGGTATAGTTTCAAGTTTCAAATTAAATCCCTGATGTTATAAGCATGTCATTTTCATGTCTTGTCATTGTAGTATGGTTGACTTTTTGGGACATCCTCCTGAGTCTGGCGGGAAGTTCACACAGAGAAGGGACACTTTAGAAACCATTGCAGTTAAGAATGTTGTTATATCATTGATACATTTTGTAGATATGTTTGAATTTTTCTAATAAATAGTTTTCAGAAACTTAATTATTTCCCATTTTCTAAGAAGGTAGTACAATTCTGGTGTCAAATTTGGGCTTAAGTTCCTGGTATGCTACTTTCTGTAAATTGTTTATCATCTTTAAGGTTAACTTCATAGAATTATGAAGAATAAATGACACGCAGTATTTCTAATGGTTGGTGAACACAATACCTGGTATACGATAAGCACTCAAAAACTGTTAATCTTTTATTACTAGCCAGAAGAAGCCTTTCAGAGTCAACAACATACAAATTTAGTCCTATATATCATTTTATTCTAGAGATGTTTGTTAATAAATACTCTGGAAATAGAGCAAATCACAAGCTATTTTAATGAGGTGAATATAGTTTGGGTGAGGGCTGGCAGATTTTTGGAAGTGACGTGCCAAGCTTCAGTCATTAACCATCTTCCCATCTCACCTTGCTCTCAGAAGTTGCAGTAGTATGAAATATGGGATGCTTTTGGAGATACTGCTGGTTAATGCTAGGCCTGACTTAGTTTTCCATTACCTGGTGAGACCTGAGAATCATCTTTGATTCTTTGCTTCTCTATACATATCCAGTTGATCACTTAAGTGTTGCTGATTGATCCCCTTAATATTTATTGGATTCACATTTTTATCTTGCCACTACTGCATCAGGTGTGTGTCATTTCCATCAGTTAACTGTGGAAGCTCCCTAACTAGTCTTCCTGTTTCCTAACTAGTTGGGATTCTGCCCTGACAGTCATACTAAAGGTAGCTTTCTAAGATGCAGATTTGATCATGTCAGTGGAGTTAAGAGCTCTAACTATAACAGCAGACTTTTCTGGGTTCAAATCCCATCTCCACCTTGTGTGATCTTGGGGAAATTCTCTGTCCTCAATTTCGTCATTCATTAAAAAAATAACTATTCAGATCTGACCCACAGTCACCTGGAAAGAGTTAAAAATAAAACTCCCACCCCAGTTTCTGGAGTTCTAGATCTTGGGCAGAGTCAAATCCGTAATGTACAACAAACTTCTCAGTTGGTTCAGGTGCCCTTTTATGGGTCCTCTTGAGGAATTACGCATTTGCTTGCCTTTAGGTTTTTGTGCTCTTCATGTCTGGTAGGTGATCCCCCCATGACCTGGTTAACTTCTGCTTCTCCTCCAGTACTCGATTCCAGGCTTCTCTGCTAGGGAGCATCTGACTTTCTCATTCTGGATTTTGCATTTTAGGAAGTCACCACCAGTGCAACAGTTCAGTGTTCTATGGTCCTCCTCAAATACACTATCTACAATATAGGATAAAAAGGAACATGTTTCAACTCTGGCCAAAAATTTATAAAAGCACTACATTTCTTGATGGCACTTAGCATTTTGCAGTTCCTGGTTTACTGGTTGCCGTCTGTCTCTTCTAAGTTTCTTGAGAGTGAACCCTGTATGCTCAGTGTCTTGTAATAGAATCTTAAAATTATATTTATCATATAATTAAAAGTTATCCTTTTTAGAAATGCTCTTTACTAAAATGAAGCCTCTTCATAACAAGGTGCCCATCAGTGGGGCTATGTTGCATGAGGTCTTGGTTTTTTCACTGTATCATTTATTTGGATCCATCTATTTTTTTCCACTGTATGTCACAGGCAGACCTCTTGGTTGTTCCATAGGTTTTAACTGGAACTTAGTTGAGTTTACTTCAAGTAATATTGGTTGATGAGGACATTGTGGGATGGAGCCGTAAATGAAACCAGGAATGTAAAAGGTTATTGGCAGGTTTCATTCTGGATTTGGGGGTGTTTTATGTGTTTTAGTTAGTGAAGCATTCCTAATTCATTTCAATTTGGATGTGTGGTCAAGACATTCAAACTTGGTGATCTTAGTTTTCCTAAAATGAGATATTAGACTAGATCATCTCTAAAGTTCCTTCCAGCTCTAAAGTTCCTTCCAGCTCTGAAATTTCCTTTATTCTGAGTAAAAATGCATAGGTGTCCAGAGATTTAGGTGTTGCTATTGATAATCAAGTAATAAGACTTGTTTTATCTCTTAAGTTCTCTTCATTGTATAAATAGCTCCAGACACACACAAAAAATTTGGTATCAACCAAATTTTTCCTTTCTTACTTACCTGAAGTGCTTCATTACGGCTCTTTCCAATTTGAATGTAACTCAAAGACTTTGATTGAAGCAGATGCAGCAAGGCCGATAAGTTGTCATGACAGAACTTGCCACATGATTTTCCTCAGTAGGTTTCTAATGCATTAAAAAGGCTAAAATGATTTAAAAACACACACACACACACACACAAAGCAAAACAAAAGAACTCTGTAGGGGAAGATACTTGATTGTTTTGCTCTCAAGTAACACTTAGGTCTTTTTTGTTTTCATTTAAGTGCCAAGGATGACATTGATCTTGATGCCTTGGCTGCAGAAATAGAAGGAGCTGGTGCTGCCAAAGAACAGGAGCCTCAGAAGTCCAAGGGGAAGAAAAAAAAAGAGAAAAAAAGGCAAGACTTTGAGTAAGTGTATTTCAAATATATTTGCTTTTTATTAACTTTGGTACTGGATTCACTTATTAAGCCAGTTCAAGACCTCAAAATATACTTTAATATTTTCTAGTGAAGACGATATCCTAAAAGAACTGGAAGAATTGTCTTGGGAAGCTCAGGGCATCAAAGCTGATAGAGACACTGCCACAGTGAAGGTGAGTGGGCTACTTCCCGGCCACGTGTCCCTGTGCTGGCTTTAGGGGCTGCATTCAGAAACCTTTGAGTAATGTATATCTGTTAGTTAGAAGGTTCTGTAAATTCTAATGCCAAAGGGGGAAAGCAATTTTTAGGAATGAATGTCTTTTAAAACCTTTCACAGATAGGTTTATATCTTTTATATGGGAATCTAAAATAGCTGGGGATATGTTGCCTGTTCATAAAATTGGTACATTTGGAGATGTAATGTTTCTCATCTCCACCTCCGTTTTTCTGTATTATATCTTTTTCATCCTTTGAATTTGGAGAAGCCTTGAAGTAATGGGAAAGTGATAGATATTTTTTCTTCTATTTCCCCCTTAGGCTTTGTGTGCCATTTGAAGAAGGTAGTAAATGTGGACTGTGATTAGTGCTGGCTTCAAAGCACCTAGATTCTGACATTCACAGTGAATGTGAGATGTGTCAGAGGCCTAGGCTGACTTCTGGTACTTGGTTGAGTTTTATGTCCTTATAAAAAAGACCTTATTTTAAAATTACTTTGAGAATTTTTCCATGTGTACTTAATGAAGTACTTGACTGAAGAGTCTCAATTATTTATTTAAAAAAATAAAATTAACTCTTAATATTTCTAACAGTGGAAATTTTTTAGCCAACAGAAAATAATGAAGAAGAACCCACTTCAAAACAAGATAAAAAAAAGAAAGGACAGAAAGGCAAAAAACAGAGTTTTGATGATGATAGTGAAGAATTGGAGGATAAAGATTCAAAATCAAAAAAGACTGCAAAACCGAAAGCAGAAATGTACTCTGGGAGTGATGATGATGATTTTAATAAACTTTCTAAAAAAGCTAAAGGGAAAGCTCAAAAATCAAATAAAAAGTGGGATGGGTCAGAAGAAGATGAGGATAACAGTAAGAGAATTAAAGAGCGTTCCAGAGTAGATTCTTCAGGAGAAAGTGGTGATGAAACAGACGAACTTTTGCAGTCTAGAAAAGGACAGAAAAAAAGTCAAAAAAACAAGCCAGGTCCTAATGTGGAGAGCGAGAATGAAGATGAAGACTCCTCCTTCAAAATAAAGACAGTGGCCCAAAAGAAAGCAGAAAAGAAAGAGCGTGAGAAGAAAAAGCGAGATGAAGAAAAGGCAAAACTGCGAAAGCTGAAAGAGAAAGAAGAGTTAGAAACTGGTAAAAAGGATCAGAGTAAACAAAAAGAACCTCAGAGGAAATCTGAAGAGGACTCTGTAAAATCCAGAGTGACTCTTGATACTGGAGCACCCTTTGCCTCTGACGAGAAAGTGGAGGCGCCCACAGCCACAGAAGGTTGGTATCTGTCCAGGAGAGAGCAAGAGGGTTCATATCTAGTCTGAAGTTTTGATTATTATGCCCCAAAGTGATATTCTTGTCTGTCCTTGGTTATAAAGGTGCTTGGTTGTAAGAAAGCCTTTAGAAAATCACATCTAAGTACTCTTTGAATAGGGGTTTATTGTTAAACATTGTATGTAGTTTAAAATGTCTTTCAAGTGGTTTGTGCAGAGTAGGATTTTCATAGAATTTCACTTTGAAAAACAATTTTTTTTGTTGTTGATAGAGTAGAAGTTGCCTAATGAAAAAATTATTTTTAATAACTCAGTGTCAAGTAATATTCCAAATCTTTACTGTTTTTAAAAACCCAATTCAATTTATGAAATAGAAAAGTGAAAACATGCTAAAATTAGTTAGCGTCTTTTAAGCAGTTAACTCTGCTGCTTTTTTATACCAGAACTGATATTTGAAAAATAAACTTTCTAGCTAAATGTTCTTTTTAGTTGGAATGAAAATAGTTAAAGATCAAATGATTCACATAGTTTTTTTAGACTGGAAAACTGTTAATGGAAAAATTGGCATAGCTTTTTTTAACCACTTGGATTATGATCTGGTATATTTGAGGAGAAACACCATGAAAGTAGCTTTGTAATCTTTAGTTTTTTAACATAACGCTGTAGAATTCTTAGAATATAATTATATTTTTATAGTTTATCCTTCTAATATTCCCTTAGGTAGGCATCATTCATATCATCCCTGTCTTATTACATAAGTAAAACTAGCTGCAGAATTGAGGCAGGAATTGAGATGCCAGGGATTAAGAGTTACATTAGATACAGCATATCTACTCCCTGCTGACGAGATCCTCCTGTATTCTTGCCAACTCAGCAATATCAGCATTGTAGGTTTCTAAGGAGGCCAGCTGGGTCATTCGGAGCTGTTCTGGGTACTCATGTGCTTAGGACGCCTCGAGCCTAGAGACTGGCCTGCTGCTGGCATCAGCTTCAGCCCATTCTGGGGTTCTGAGGTTTACTCATCCATTGCCTTAGGAAGCAACTTTTTAAAAAAAGACTTTAACTCTATATATATATATATATATATATATATATATATATATATATATTTTTTTTTTTTTTTTTTTGGTAGATGACAATGAAGGAGACAAAAAGAAAAAAGATAAGAAGAAAAAGAAAGTAGAAAAAGAAGAGAAAGAGAAAGAGAAGAAAAAAGGACCTAGCAAAGCCACCGTTAAAGCTATGCAAGAAGCTCTGGCTAAGCTTAAAGAAGAAGAAGAGAGACAGAAGCGAGAGGAGGAAGAACGTGTGAAACGGCTTGAAGAATTGGAAGCCAAGCGCAAAGAAGAGGTACGTTTTCATGAAGCCGCTCATATTGATGTTGTGTTTAACTTAATATCTCTCTTCTAAAATGTCCTAATGGTATGGTAAGTCAGTTACCTTATTGCATTTGGTCACTAGGCCTGTCTCTCACTGATACCACTAGCATCCTATTTTTGGTATGCCATTTATTTGTTCTGACTTAATAAGAGGCAGCGGTGCAGAAAAATCCTACCTTTATTGCCTCAGGTAAAAGCAGAAGTTACTTACGTATCATGGCCAACATAGTCTACTCTCCTGTGATATTGATTAAAAAATCATGTACAACATTTAAAATACTTTTATTTGGAATCTCCTAACACGATACTTTGCATGTATCTCAAAAGCTTTGTTTTAAGCTTGAGTTAAGTTTTATAATTGACTAAGCCAATACAGTTTTCTGATGTGTATTCTTTTACAGGAAAGATTGGAACAAGAGAAAAGAGAAAGGAAAAAGCAAAAAGAAAAAGAAAGAAAAGAACGCTTGAAAAAAGAAGGGAAACTTTTAACTAAGTCCCAGCGAGAAGCTAGAGCCAGAGCTGAGGCTACCCTCAAACTTCTGCAGGCTCAAGGTAAGTCATGTTCTTCCTTACCTCCCGGTCCCAACACTTCTTATGCAGTTTCAATGGTTAAAAGGAGAACTGAATTGAACCAAGAGAACTCTCCGAAATGCTGTGAAAAAGTCAAACAAAAATGTAAACAGTAGATGAGGTAATTTCAATATTTAGGGAGGTAGCTTTTATATGACGGTAAAAATATACACGTAAATGATAGTGTGTCCATAAATAAGTTTTTGTGCTCTACAATAAGTTAGAATATAGAATATAGTAAAATGACGTACCCATAACTCCTTTTCAACAGTTACCAACATTTACCATTCTTGTTTTGCCCCCCACCTGTTTTTTTCCCCCTGGAGTCTTTTAAAGTAAAGTAAATACCATGTCATTTTACTCATAATTTGCTATAGTGTGTATCTCTTAACAGGTAAGGACATTTTACTTTTTAACATGAGTAGAGTACCTGTTACATCTAACAAAATCAATTCTTTGATGTCATCTGATTTTCTGACCATTTGTAAGCTTTTTCCCCTTATCTCCACAGTATGTTTTAAAATTGATTTGTTCAAATCAGGATCCAGATTAGATCTACGCATTGCATTTGGTTGCTTGGCCTGTCTCACTGGTACAGCTATCACCTTGTTTTTGGCATGCCATTTATTTGTTGACAGTACTAGATTATTCTCTGGAATTTCTGACATTCTGGATTTGTCTAATTGCGTTCTCCTGGTGTTGACTAGATCTAGCAGCTTGGCTACTCCTAGTGATGCTGTGCATTTCCTGTTGTCTCGTGTCAGGCAGCACGTAATCTGGTTATCTTACTTTTGGTGATGTCAGGAGTGACCAGTGGGTGTAGCCTTTGGCAGCTTTGTCTATTATAAAAGTTCGCCATTGACTTTTCACCTAGTAATTTTAATATCCAATTGGTAATTGTGTCTGTATCCAGTATTTCATTAGGAATTGCAGAATTGTGATAGTCTATCATTCATTCTGCATTTATTAGCTAGAATATTTTTCTAAGGAAAAACTTTCCCTGACATAGTTCATTCAGGAAAGCCAAGGTAATTGCTTCATTTTTTTCCCTTTATTTTCAAAATAGTAAAAGGCATCCAGCAACCTTCAAATGTGACCAATATGTTTAATTTGGTTTTTTTGAATGCCTATCATTTTATTTTAATGAATTTTTATATAATTTATGTGTTTTCATCTCATGAAGTCGTTAATGTTTTTGATACTGAAATTGTTCCATCTTTGGCCAGTGGGAGCCCATTTAGGCTTGTTCTTGTGAATTTTTCACATGACCACAGTATTCTGTTGCCCCTTCCTTGCTTTCTAACACAGCAAGATATCTCAGGTTGATCTTGTACATTTTCTGCCCTCGACCTGTAATCAATTGTTTACCCAAAAGGCCTTGGTTCCTTTTATTTAGGGACCACAATCTGAACATATGTTTTTGACAGCTGAGATTATTTAAAATAGTGTTTTTGCATCATTGAGGAAAATTTATTGGGACCTCCCTTAATTTCCTGTCTCTACATTCCATAGATTTTATTATAATAATTTTGGTGCTTATGCCATAATTACAGTAAAGGTAAGCTTTTGACATCTATTTTCTTATAAAAATCATGCAGATATTTTTATTTCCATCATGTAGATAAAGAAATGGAGACTCAGAACTTACACAGCTTGCCTAGGTTCTGGAGCTGAGATTTAAACTGATCTCTGTGGCTTTCTCTTTATTCTGCATTATCTCTTTATCTGGGAGAAGTAAATGTAGAGAAACACAGTACTTATGTTGCAGGAAGCGACACCTAAGGAGAAATTAGGACGCTCCAACAACTTTGTTAGAGGAAGGGGAATTTATTAGCTGGCGGAGCATGTGGGGCTTAACAGCACTAAAGCATGAGCTCCCCATGGTTAAATTTCTTACAGCTTATATACCTTTGCAGTGTCCATGCAAGAGGCGCGTGATTCCTATGTCTGAGGTTTTACTTGTACCTCATGACCCAGGATGGGCAGGGGGAGTTTTGGGTGGAGGCTGCAAGGGGAAGGGAATTCCCAGACCACTGATCCTCTCTATTTACAGATCTTTTACCTTGTAGGTGTTGCAGCAGTTTTCAGAAGGCCATTTAGAGATCTGTGGGGTGTGGTTAATCTATAACCGGCTGAGTAGGTCATTTCTACTAGCCTTTCCCTTTGCATTTTTCAGATGCCTCCTCTCTTCTCTTAGAGTTCAGAAAATTTCATACTGAATTCGGGCTATAGCTTTTTTAAAAATTAGAGAACTAATTTGAGTGTACCTAGCACCCAATTACCAGGTTTGACTGGTATCTGACAGACTAACAACACTCATGAAGAAATTGGGATGGGGCCAAGCAGGGAATAATATGTGTCTCAGAAATGCTGTTTTATGGAGTAGTTTGACTTGTACTTAAGAAATTAGATGAAAATTATGATTTAAAATGATGAGTTCAGCATTAGTCTTTAGGATAGGCTTGGAAGAGATGTCCTCTCAAGTGGTGTCTGTGGCCCTGGTCTGTCTCTCTTCTTGTTCTCCATAGTGTTGCCCACTGTTTGCCCCTTGCTATTTCCCTGATGTCTGTGACTGAAAAAGTCCAGGCCGCTGAGCTTGACATTAAAGTCCACTCAACAAGGCATCTCATGAAAAGACACTGCAGCATTATGTGTTAGTATATCTTTCAAGGCAGTTTTGTTAGGTGAAGGTCATTTACCACATTCATTACCTAGAATAATAAAGAATTTACTCATGGAGCCTAAAATGTATTCTTAGAGGGTGCAGGTATTTGCAGATGTTTTCAGGTAATTACAATGAAATGTGTAGCAGGTCACCTCCTCAGTCTCTGTTCCTAGCTTATAACTACTAAGCATATAGCAGGTACTTCATAAGTAATTTGGAATTAATGCACTTCAGGCAAAGAGCTTCTGCAAGAACTTGATAGTAATGTCTTAGTTTGCAAGGTGAAGGGAATATCTGAACACATGTAAGTCTTGCTGTTGATTACAAATACAGCAGTTTATTAAAGAATCCTAACTGCAGGAATAGTCAGTTGATTGAATCTGGGGTATTGCTGCGTCCACCTTTCAGGTACCAAGTCAGAGTTTACCCCCAAGTTCGTGCTTTCCCTCACTAAGTGTTGGCTATTGGATAGAGAAATCCCTGGTCAACCTAGTTATCTCCACATGCTCAGCCAGCTTTATCCTGTCACTTTTTACAGTTCTAACCAGTCTCAGCACTTACATACACAAGTACACACATACTTTAAAGTTAATAGCATTTTAAGTGATTTTTCTTTTCTAGTGACTTCATTTGAAAACCCCATAGCAAAGTTTTTACTGTTGTCTCGTAAAATTTCCACCCTTGGGGAGAGACTGTGTTAGTGGCCCATAGAGGCAGTGAGGGGCCTCTGACAGGTGCGTAATAGGGACGGGGAGGAGGGGCTGCAGCAGGGAGCCACTTTGCTTGAAGCTCTGTGCGTCTTCTGGGATTCACCGTTAACTGTCGACTGATGAAGATGTGTTCTCAGACACAGTAATGTTACTTGCAAGTCAGATTTGTTTTGGTCTGCCATCTCTTATTTTGACAAAATTTATTTATCTGCTCTAATATTATAATCAGAATATTAAATGTTCAAAGCACATAAAATAATCTTGAATTCAAACAAAAACAGATTACTGACATGATCCTTTTTCATTTTGAATAAGCTAATTTTTAATCAGATCTTTTGTTTTTAATCAGCTATCAAGCTGGTCATAGTTGAAAAAAAGTTGACTTCATTTTGTAGTGGTAATGAAAACTTCTGTTATACATAGTTTTCTGTTTCCGTTGTAACAAATTACCACAAATTTAGCAGCTTAAAACAGCACAAATTTATTATCTTACAGTTCTGTAGATCAGAAGCCTGACATGGGTCTCACTGGGCTAAGGTGTCAGCAGAGCTTGTTCCTTTCTGCAATCTCTGTGGCAGAATCCATTTCCTCATTGTCTTCCTAAGGCTACCTGCATTCCTTGGCTCATGACTCCCTTCTTCCATCTTGGAAGCCACCAACATTGCATTGCTCTGACCATTCTTCCATAGTTGTGTATTCCTCAGGCATCAGCCTGTACCTCAGTGACAGATTCTTCGTTTTCAGTGACCTAAGTGATTGTGAAGCTCACCTGGATAACCTAGGACACACCTCCCCATCCCACTGCCTTTAGCCTCATTCACACCCTGTTGGCCATGGTAGGTGACAGCACATATTCTAGAGAGTAAGACATGCAGATCTCTTGTGATGGGGGCATTATTCTACTTACTACACAATTTAAACTTATTTTCATTTTATTTGAGTTCATTGCAAATGAAACATTTTATTTGTGGGTATTACGTTTCCCTGTCTTTCAAAGGCCAAAATCTCTTGTTAAATAGAGGTCAATGAGCATATTACACTGAAATATGCAGTAGGTAACCTGATGTGGTTTATTTGCCTTGTCTTGTTATTTCAGTCCTTAAATTTGAGAGTTTAAGCCAAATATGGCTCAGTAATCATAATCATGATCAGAACACATGTAAACAGTGTTGAATTTTGCATTACTACAAAATGAATGTTTGGAAGGACCTGCTTTTGTCTTTCTGCTCTTCTTTTCAGGTTGCCAGAGGCAGTTATTCTGAGAGGAAAAAATAGGTCCAAGGGAGACTTTACTGTCTTCTACCCGTGGCCTCATATTGACTTTCTGCTTTTGTTTTCTATTTTGGTTTATAGCCGCAAATTCATGGAATAAGTAAAGATAATGGAGGCTTTTATGGACCTTTTTAGGGTAGCAGTACCCAACCTTTTTGGCACCAAGGACCGCTGCTCCTATGAGAATCTAACGCCTGATGATCTGAGGTGGAGCTGAGGTGGTGATGCTAGTGCTGGGGAGCAGTTGCGAATACAGATGTATTCACTTGCTGTCCGCCACTCACCTCCTGCTGTATGGCCCAGTTCCTAAAAGGCCACAGACCAGTACCTATTTGCGGCCCAGTGGTTGGGGACCTGTTTTAGGGGATGTAGGAAAGAAAGTTCCAGAATTTTCATTTTTTTTAGCTGTACATTTTTAAAATTATTTTTTTCACTTTGAATTGAATATGTTGTTGAGTAGTCATTTTTTTTTTTTTTTTTTTTAAACAACAGAGTGGCACACTCATTTGATTCCTTTTTGGGCAAAAGAGGCAGGGAAAGGGGCTGTGATGTCTAAAGAGTTTGAGGGGGACTCTCCATTATTTTTTTCTTTTGTTCTTGTGGCCAAATGGCACTCCACTTATGTGGAACTTCACAATGTGAAGGGTAAAATTCCAAGAGGACCTTATCTTCTTGGCCAGAGGAATTAGAAGGGGCTCATGGGAGAATGTAGGGGAAACCACAGAGTGGAGAAAACTGGAGGAAGAGTGCCCTGGAATTCTGTTTATGAACTGACATAAGTCCTGGGCTCACCATGGAGCAGTATGAGCTTGCAAAGAAGCATAGCCAAACTTCAAGTACTGAACCATGATATAAACTACTCTCCAAGACCCAGATTTACCTCCAAATGGCTCATGTGCCAAGTAAAATATTAATTCTAAGTATACTGTGGCCAGTTATGAATATTCTCATTCATGTAACAGCCACTAAATAAGATTAAGCCCCAAAGTTAGTAGCTAAGTTAAAGTCAGAATCTAAAAAAGAATCAAATAATCCAAAGAAAGCAGGAGAGGAGGAAAATGGAAACCAGAAACAAAGGGAACCAACAGAAATCAAATAAAATGATAGGCCTAAAACCAACTGTACTAATAATTAGGTTAAATATGAATAGTGTAAACATCATTTAAAAGGAAAAGATTGTTGGAGAAACGAGACAGCTATCTATAGGAAATCCACTTTAAATATACTGATAGAGAAAGGTTAGAAGGATAAAAACAGGTATCAAAAGAAAGCTAGCGTCACATTAACCTGAAGTACACTTCAGAACAAATGAAATTACCAGGAATAAAGATGTTACATAATGATAAAAAGTGAGTTTACCAAAAAGATATATAAACTTTAAAACATGTAAAAGAATTAAAATCATACAATGTAGTTTTTTGGATTATAACAAGCTGAAAATGAATAATAAATGTTAAAATTCATAAATATTTGGAAATTAAACAGCATACTTTTTAATTAACCCATGAGTCCAAGAGGAAGTTTTAGAAATTAGTAATATATTTAAAAAAATGAAGATACAGCACATCAGAACTTTGAGGATGCATCTAAAGCAATGCATAGAGGGAAATTTATGTCATTTAGTGCTTTTTTTTTTTTTTTTTTTCATAAACAGAAGAAAGGCTGCAAATAAAGTTGTTTTCCATCCTGAGAAACCAAAAAATAGAAGAGTAAAGTAAGCAGAAAGAAAGAAAGTGCAGAAAATAATGCAATAGAAAACAAACAAAAAATAGAGTCAGTGAAGCCAGAAGCCAGTTCTTGAAAAAAATAATTTTATCAATTTCTAGACTAAGGAAAAAAAAAAACACAATTTATTGATATCTGAAGTGATAAGGATAAGTGGGGATATCATTACAGATCCTACAGTTATTAAAATGATAAGGCAATACAATGAGTAACTCTATGCTCATAAATTCAAAAGCTTAGATAAAACAGGTCCATTCCTTAAAAGGTGCAAACTACCAAAACTCACCCAGAAATGCATAACCCAGGTAGTCCTGTATCTACAGTAGCCCTGCTCTTAACTGCAGAAGACACATTCCAAGACCCTTCAGTGGACGACTAAAACCATTGATAATACTGAACCCTACCTACACTTTTTTTTCGTACACATACGTGCTTATAAAATGTAATTTATAAATTAGGCACAGTAAGAAACTAACAATAATACAATAGAACAATTGTAACTATACTGTAAGAGTTATATGAATGTGGTCTCTCTCAAATCTGTTGGGCATCTTCAGGAATAGTCTGGTGTTATGGCAGTTGAAGACTTGCTTTAGATGGTACTCTTTCTCCTTAATCAGCTTCTTTAACTGCAGGAAATATGGTAGCAGCTTCTTCATTGGCAGACACAGCTTTTCCAGTAATCTTTATGTTTTTCAGTCTAAACCTATTCCTGAATCTGTGTAACCATCTCTTACATGCATTTGGTGTCATTTCAGGGGATCTCTTGCTTGCCGAAGTCTTCATATCGGCTTGGTGCTTTCTGGTGCAAAACGTAGCTATCAGTTGGAACACATTTCTGTTCATGTCTTCCACAGCAAATTCAGTGCCTCTTCTATCTTAACTAAGCACCTGTCACATACTATGTATTTAGATTTTTGCTGTTTAAGGGGCAACAGTAAAACTAGCACAAATTGCTTTTTCCCTCACAATTTCATGGATGGATGACTCATTTTCATCATAGATCTTATTCTCAGCATATGATTTTTTTACTTAAGTTGAGAACTTTTACCTTTTCACTTCAAGGAAGCACTTTTCAGCTTCACTTTTGCATGTCTGAATTGCCAGCATCACTACCCTTGTGCTTTGAGGCCATCATTAAGTAAAATAAGGGTGACTTGTACACAAGCACTCTGATACCATGGTAGTTGATCTTATACCCAAGATGGTTGCAAAGTGACTAATTGGTAGGGAGCATATTGAGTGTGGAGACATTGGACAAAGGGATGATTAACGTCCAGGTTGAGATGAAGCAAGACGGTGCAAAATTTCATCACATTATTCAGAGTTATGTGTAATTTAAAACTTATGAATTGTTTATTTCTGGAATTTTGTACTTAATATATTCAGACAGCGACACAGTTGACCACAGGTAACTGAAACCGTGGAAAGTAAAACCACGGATAAAGGGGGACAACTGTATTTTAAAACTATAATCCAGTATCTATTTATATTTTATCTAAGTAAAAAAAATATCCAGCAAAGAAATGTCAGTCCCCTTTGATTTCACTAGGGAATTCTAGTAAATATTTAAAGAAGAAATATTGCTACTTAGAAACATTATCTTCCAGAACTACCTAACTCATTTCGTAAGGACAGCATTTCTCCTATACCAGGAGTCCCTAGTCCCCAGGCTACAAGTCTGTAGTCTGTTAGGAACCAGGCTGCACAGCAGGAGGTGAGTTGCAAGTGGGCTAGAAAAGCTTCATCTGTATTTGCAGCCACTCCCCGGTGCTAGCATCGCTGCCTCAGTTCCATCTCTATCATCAGCCATTAGATTCTCATAGGGGCACTGGTCCCTTGTGCCAAAAAGGTTGTTGAGGACCACTGGCTTATACCATAGTGAGGCAAAGACATAAGAATGGAAAACTATAGACCAGTGTCTCTAATGAACAGAGATGCAGAAGTTCTCGACAAAATATCAGTAATTTGATTCCAGCAATGTGTGTGTATATTTATGTATGTGTATTTATATATTTTTATATATAATGATAATCTATTATGACCCATTGGTTTTTATTCTGGGAATGCAAGGCTGGTTCAGTATTTGAAAATCAATAGCTCTGTTTTACCCATATTAACAAACTAAAGAAGAAAAACAACACAGTCATTGAATAGATGGCAGAAAAATAATTTGACAAAACTCAACATTTACATATGATAAAAATTTAGAAACTGGGAATAGAAAGGAGTTTCCTTACCATGATAAATGATGTCTACAGAGAACATAAAACTATTTCACTTAATGGTGACTAACAGAACACTTAATCATGATTAAGGCAAGGATTTTCAGTCTCACTGTAGTCATTCCACATTGTGCTAGAATGTCCTATCTTGGGCAATTAGGCAGAAAAATAAATAATAAAAGGAGGCATACAGATGGGAAGGAAGAAGTAAAACTGTCTATTCATAGATAATTGTCTGCATAGAAAATTCCATGGAATCTACCCCTGAAAAAAAACACAAAACCCTATAGCTGGTAAGTGTAGATTCAGTGCAGTCCTAATTAGAATAGCAGCAGGATATTTTATGGATATGTATCAGCTATTTTGCAAATATATAGGAAAAGATAAAAGTAGAATGGCCAAAATATTTTTGAAAAAGAACAAACTTTTGGAAGACATATAAAATATCTGACAATGTAAAGCTGCTGTAATTTAGTATAGGGTGTTATTGGCAAAAGGATAGACAAATCAGTAGAACAAAATAGTCTATATGTGGTCAGTTTTTTTTTTTTCTTTTTATTTTTCTGTGATAGGTAAAAGGCAATTCAGTAAATACAACTATAAAATTTTTAGAGTAAAACAAAAATCTTTATGACCTTGTATTAGGTAAGGAATGCTTAGTTATAATATCAAAAGCATATTCCAATAAAGGAAAAATGATAACAAAATTGAGGAAGTCCAGTTTAAAAGTTTTTTCCGCAGAAGGTACCATTGAGAGAATTCAAAGAGAATACCTGAAAATCTCACATTTGACAAAGGATTAAGATCTAGAGTATATAACGATAACTCAAGATTCAACAATAAGCAACTGAGCAATCCTATTTGAAAATGGGCAAAAGATTTAAACAGATACTTCACCAAGACAGTGTATGCATGTGTAAAGAATGCTCAAAATCATTAACTGTTAGGGGAATTCAAATTAAGACCACAGCGAGGGATCACTACACACACTTACTCAAATACATAAATTATAAATACATAAAAAACACTTTTGTTTACCAAACGGGCAGCAGGGATGCAGAGCAGTTGGAATACTCATACATTACTGGTGGGAATGCAGAATTATAAAGCTACTTTGGAAAACTGGGCAGTTTCTTACAAAGTTAAATCATGTTTACATAATGTCCCCTTATTCCCACTCCAAAATATTTACTTCAGAGAAATGTTCGCACAAAACCTTCGTACTAATTTTCATGGCAGCTTTATTCACAATTTACAAAAATTAGAAACAACTCAGATGTGCTTTGGCTGTCTACTGAATAAAGGAGCTGCGGTCCATCCATTGCAGTGGGCACTGCTCAGCAGCAAAAAGAAACAGCATTGGTGCATACAGTGGGAAATGATTCATTCCTAATAATGGCAACAGGCAGAGTGTAAGGTTTTATCTCTGTGACATGTTGGATAATGCAGATGTTTGGGGGCGAGAACAGGTCAGTGGTTGCCAAGAGCCAAGAGTGTGAGTAGGGTTTGACAGCACCGCACAGGGTGGTGGCACCTTCACCGTGACTGTGGCTGCATAACCAAGCGTTTGGCAGTCGTAGGACTGGACACCAAAAAAAGTGGAATTGTATGTAAAATTTGAAATATATAAAAATAGAGATTTTTTCCCATGAATATTCTTTTGTATTTTAGCATTTGTATCTCTGAAGTGAATAAAATGTTATCTGTTTAAGCAGCACTCCGTAGGTGACATACAAATACTATAAACCTGAAGTTTTCCATTTTTATTTTTCAGGTGTCGAAGTGCCATCAAAAGACTCTTTGCCAAAGAAAAGACCAATTTATGAAGATAAAAAGAAGAAAAAAACACCACAGCAGTTAGAAAATAAAGAAGGTTTGTATATAAAATAGCTTGTGATTTAGAAAGTTTTGTTTGCCTCGTCCCACACCTTTAAAACAATGTTTTTTAAAAAGAAAACAAATCAGAATTACATATTAAAACTTATTTTTCACTCTTAACTGGTTCCAAATGACAGGCTGATGTAAAAATATGTATCCTACCCTACAAATAACTATTCTCAACTCTGAAAAGCACCACTATCATTCTTATTTTTCCTTCATTTTTTTCCTCAACCTTCTATAATTTGCATTCTATTGAACAGAAAGAAAAATTGCTGTTTCCTATCAAATATATGACTGCTATTTAAACGTTTTCTAAACTTGATAAAGAATTTAGGTTTGCAGTGCTAGTTTTTATTCATTATTTAACAGATTATATACTGAAAGTTTTGTCACCTTCATTTCTGCCCTTTATTCAGTGTCTGAACCAATAGAATTAAGTGCCGTTGGAGAAGCTGTGGAACAAGGAGTACCAGAAAAAGAAGAGTCACCACCTCCTGCTGACCCAGGCCAGTAACACTGACTGATTAATTCCTGTCAAATAATGTTGATATGTCATAAAGTATCTTAGTTATCATTAATTTGGGGAAACCATATATCTGGCAGGATGACCTTTCTTTATGGTTCTTAAACCATTTCTTTTCACTTCCACTTTGAAAAAGTGTAGAAGTAAGACTTGAATCAAACTTGTTCTTTTCAGATGTGTCAGAATATTTTGTAGAGATGATAGAAGTTTGGATTTTCTGATATTTCTATTTATGGGTCAGAAATCTTAGGTAGTGCTAAGAAGACCTGAGGTTCTTTATTTAATCCTTCCGAAGCAAATTGGAAGCATTTTTAATTAGAACTTATTAAGGATCATAAAAATTGGTAGTTTTAAACCTTAGAGGTCAGCCTGTTTGTAGTAAATCCATAAAAGATTGAACTTATTGTGTGTGTGTGTGTGTTTTAAGGTCGGAGAAGGTCTCTGGCTTTCTTTTTTTTTTCTTTAAGATAAACATTGTACTAATTCATGAGACTAGTTGTTGATAGGAGAGCCAGAGGCTAGCCTGAGGCTTATGTTGAGATCAGAAGAATCTCAAATGCTTAAAGGTAGGAGTGGGAACGGAGGAGGATGTCGGGACTGACCACACTGGTGAAAGCTACTGCTGATGGTTTCTTTCCTCCCCTGTTCTGTTCTCAGTGTGAAAGGATCATTGATCTGGGCACATCTCAGCTTAGCTTAATGAAATTCAGGTTGATAGCAGTCCACTATTTTAGGTGATACTTGTATCAGTAGAAAGAATTGATAATTTAGAACAATGTTTGGGGCACCTGTTCCTGACTCTTCTTCTTCCTCAAAATGACTTATCTAGACTTGGTGGCAAATAATGATTATTACAGGGAAGCAGACACCACACATGCCACCCTCATCCTTTTTTTATTTGAGAATAATTTTGCTTGATTGGGAGAGTTGTTGTTAAAGAGAGTATTAAGTTTTTAATATTCAGAATTATACCTTCCTGGCTATTTCTGGGTTGTAAGTACAACATTCTATTCTTCTTTTAAGCTGGAGATGTAGATGGTACTTCCACGTATATAATTTAAGTAATATGTATCTATGGAGGTTAAAGCAAAATAATGTATTAAACTGTTAAGTTGAAAGGTTAAAAAGATATGTGAAATTTCATTTGTCTTCAAGAAGTGAGTATGATCATGTGCCCTTTTCAAGATCTAAAGGGACATGTTAGTGTCTGAGTTTCTAGTGTTTTAATGACCTAAAATATGAAATCTGGGTGATATATTCAAAATACTAGGAAATTGTGAAGCATTTAGTGATGGTAAATTGTAACATGCTAGCTATATTGAAAAAAATAGTTACGAAGATAATGAAATTGTATACATATTTTTGCATAGTGAAAACATATCTTTTTTATGTTAGCATAATTTTCTACTTTTTTCTGTCTTTAATGACAACTTTTATTTACAGAAGAGGAAGAAGAAACTGAGGATGCTGGATTGGATGACTGGGAGGCTATGGTCAGTGACGAGGAGAGAGAGAAAGGTGACTAGCTCATAAGCACACTGGTAAATCCAGTGGTTACTGGAGGGTGGTTTATGTTTAAAGGAGTAGTCAATCTGATTATGAAAGCCATCTGAGCATTCACAGGCAGTTACATTGCCATGGCTCCTAAACTGTCACATGGATCCTCATTTTATGAATAAATGCTTTTTCAGAAAGTCATTTGTGAGATAGTTGTGTGGGATTTAGAATGTTTTTTCAGAGTGATAATGTTATAAATGAGGTTAGGTTATTAAAGCTGGCCTACAAAAAGGCCCTTTTAAGTTAAATTATAATACAAAGATAATACAAATAGAAGTATAGTACCTAATCACTATAAATAAAAAATGTCTTTGTTTTTACTTTCTGTCTTTTATTCCTAAAATCTACTTTCTTTGGTTTTAATTTACTGGCTTTTTTCCCTAACTTCTTGAGGTAGATATTTGTCTTTTTTTTTTCTTTTTACATTTTCTCTCCAATACATAATTTTAAAAGTATAAATTTTTTATTAAGCATGGCTCTAGTCAAACTCCATAAGTTCTGATATGTTGATTTTTTAAATTTCTATTTTGATACATATTAACTTTTACCCATGATTTATTTAGAAGTGTATTTACATAAATGGGTTCTTTCTGATTATCTTGTTACTTCATTGTGGTCATAGAACATACATGCTCCTATCCTTTGCAATAAGTTGAGACAATTTACAACCCAACAAAAAATATATGTATATAAATGTTTCACATGTGATTATAAAGAGTTTATATTCTGCAGTAGTCAAGTGCCTTGTTTGCTATAATTGGTCAAGTTTGTTGGTCATTTTGTACAAGTTTTTTATGTTCTGAGTTTTTTTCTGGCGTGCTTTTTCTCTGTTACCAAGAGTGGTATATGAAATCAATCTCTCATCATCATTATAGCTCATCTATTTCTCCCTGAGTTCTGTTAATTTTTAGTTCATATATTTTGGTGCTATATTATTAGATGAGTACAGTCTTTTTTCTTTCTGCTGAATTGACTCTCTTATCATTTATTTATTATTTTGTTTATATTTTATTCATTTTTAGCAATGCCTTTTGCCTTAAAGTCTACCTTGATACTAACATGACTGTACCAACTTTGATTTACTTGGTCTTTTCTGTCTTTATTATTCTTTCTATATCATTAAAGAGCATATAGTTGAGATTTAAAATCCAGTTTGTCTGTGTTTATATTTTATCTAGTGCACTTAGCCTCTTCTAACATTTGATGTAATTAATGCAGTATATTGGTTTTATATTTATCATCTTACTGAGTCCTTGTTCTGTTTCTTTTTCTTTTCTAACCATAATTTGAACTATTGGATTTTTTTTATTACATTTTTTCCTCCTCCTGTGAGCTTGGAAGCTCTGTACTCTCCACTTACTTTGTGGTTAATCTAGAGACATACCATGGATCTTCTCACTCTCGTTGTCTAATGTCATGCGCTCCCCAGTTGGTGGGAAGGCCATGGGACACCTGAGCAGTATGTACCGGTCCTCAGTTTACATAGCATTGTTCTTGCCCCACAATAGCTTAGCATTCTTTCTATGGTCAGTGTTTGCTTTGATCTGCCTGTACGCTTAGCTTCCATTACGCTTGATGTCCACTGCATCCCTGACCTTGTTTGGGTCATTTCTTCCTGGCTGAAGAACTTTTAGAATTTCCTCTAGTAGGAATCTGTTAGTGATACATTCCATTTTTGCTTTTCTAAAAATACTCTGTCTCCTCTTTATGCTTGAAGGGTACATTTTTACTGAATGAGGGATTCTGTAGTGAAATTCTGTTTATTTAACACTTGAAAGATATTATTCCCTTGTCTTGGATTTTACTGTTTCTGTTGAGAATTCAGGTATCATCCTGAATTTTTCATTTGTCTTTGGTTTTCAGCAGTTCTATTATGGTGGTGTCAGGGTTCATTTCTTTTTTTTCTGTTTTCTTTCTTTTTTTTTTTTTTTTCCCCCTGCCTGTAGTGCTTCATGAATGTATGGTTTTGTGTTTTGTCAGTTTTGCAGTGTGCTGTTATTTCCCCTTAGGGGTTCTAGTTGTCCTCTGATGGACTTTCTTACTATATTATTGTATCTTTTCTTCTTTTCTGTATTTTCCACCTATTGAGTCTCCATGTTTCATTCTACATTGTTTTTTCTGCTCTGTCCATTAATTTTGTCTTCAGCTGTTTTTATCTCCTGTATTTGTTTTAGAATTTACATTTAACTTTTCTATGGTTTTTATTTCTAAAATTTTTAATCTTGTCTTAATCTGGATGTTAGAAGCATATCCATTTTAAAATTTTGGTTTTATAACATTGCTGTATGGAAGCCCTGTTGGCATCTATATGCTGGCTTTCCTCATGTGAATTTTTTGGTGTGGTTTATTTTTATATATTGTGCTGGATATTATACTTGTAAAAGTGTAGAAATAATTCGTGGTCAAGGATTGTGTTTTCTCTCTCCAGAGAGAATCTATATGTACATACACCAGGAGTCTGAGGGAACTGTCATTGGGAATCATTCCAAATTTAGAATTGAGAGAATCTGGAAGCATTCTGCCAGGAATGGGAAGGTTCTGCTTACTTGCTGTCACCCTTACTGCTGGGTGCAGTTCTCCAGAGTTTCACCCCATAATAGGGTGTTACCCAGCATCTGCCATCTCACCCCCTGCAATCTCGACAGGCCTGAACTCCCAGTGCCTTGGCCCTGAAGCACTACAGGGCTGGTAAAGGCATTGCTTGGCCTGTCACCTTCTCCTCCAGAATTGGCAAGTGTCCCCAGGGGGAAAGACGTACTAAGTGGTGTGCTTACCTCCCTGGTTTCTTCCTCTCTCATATCCTGCTCAGTAGTGCCTTTCTTTCTGTCACCTTATGTATGGATCAGTATATTAAGGGTCCACTTTTAAATAGCAATCTTCATTGTAGCACATAGACAAACACTTTGCATTTTTGATGCATGAAAACCTTAATTTGGAATTAGCGATGTAACATTGCCACCTTATTTGGTACACTTTAGTGTCGTCTTTAAGGTCTCTATTACCTGATGGAAGTCTCATTTTTAATTTTCATTTATTTTAAAATCTTTGTTTTTCTGAAAGGAAACACAGTGCACATAGAAGTGAAAGAGAACCCTGAGGAGGAGGAAGAGCAGGACGAGGAGGAGGAGGAGAGTGACGAGGATGAGGATGAGGAGGAAGTTGAAAGCGAGGGCAGCGAAGGCGAGGAAGAGGAGGAAAAGGTGCCAGAGGAGAGGGAGACAGGAAGGACTGCGGACAAGAAGCCCAGTGGAGAGATGAGCTCGGAGTCCGAATACGACTCGGATGACGATCGCACCAAGGAGGAGCGGGCCTATGACAAAGCCAAGCGGAGGATTGAGGTACTGGCTGTCCTTTTCCCATGGCTGTTCTTCTCCTCGCTCCTCTGTGGTTGCTAGAACTGTCCCCAAAACTGAGGCCTTCACTGAACAGCACTTCACACGCAGTCTCAGAGTCGTATCTTTTCCCGTTTTGTAATGTCGAGACATGATGGGTTGACAGTGATTGACCCAAGGATATACCCTCTCGCCTCTGTCAGAGTGGAGACTGCTGCATCTCTTGTTTCTTGTGGTCTCCGGAGTTCACATGCTCTTTGACAGCTTTTAGATAGGCAGAGGTTCTGAGCACATTCTCTCTGGTAACAAACATCAGTTAAGTGTTAGTGTTGCATGTTTACATTAGTCACTGTGAGGCGTCTGATCACTTTAGTTGTTTGGTTTCTGTTTATTAAAGTCCAAGTACCTAGCTGACTTAACTATATTATTACTATTTAATGCATAAATGTCAAGAAACTTTTCTTAAATTATGTCAGCTTAGCATCAATATACACTAAAAACTAGTTTGCTTGAGGATGCTAAACTCTTATAGCTTTCCTTTTCATCTTCTCACATATGATTCGAATTTTTCAGTTTTCATTTTAATACATATATATCAGTGTTTGCCTTTTCCTTCAGTAAAGTCTAGACAGGGATACATTTCTTGAGATTCTAAAGGACTGAGGTGGGTCTATTATTGTACATTGTGATTTCTGAACCCCGGCACTGTTCACAGTTGGAGGCTGGACAATCCTTTGTTGTGGGGGACTGTCCTCATCATTTCAAGCAGCATCCCTGTCCTCTGCCCACTAGATACCAGTAGCATTCCCCTCTCATTCCTGCTGGTGACTCTGCTGCTTCTTGCAGCACCTGCTCAAGCCAGTTCCCTTGCTCTGTACCCATGTAGGAGAGTTTGTTCAGTGTTCGATGATTTAAAAACAAGCAAACAAAATGGCTATAAAGCAGAAAGTAAGTTCCTCCATTATCTTACTACCTACATTTGTTAATAGTTCTGTATATGAGCTTCAAGTTTTTAAGAATGTTTAATTAAGTTAATAAGTTTTGTAGACTTTTTTTCCACAGAAGTGTGCTATAGACCTCTTAGCTCAACACATTTTTAAGCAACTTTGTTGAGATATGATTTACGTACCATAAAATTGATCCATTTTAAGTGTACAATTCAGTGACATTTTATAAATGTACAGTTGTGCAACCATCAACACAACATAACTTTAGAATATTTTCATTGCCCCCAA
The DNA here is from genome assembly GCA_028627145.1 of Eidolon dupreanum. Lineage (NCBI taxonomy): Eukaryota > Metazoa > Chordata > Mammalia > Chiroptera > Pteropodidae > Eidolon > Eidolon dupreanum. Next base: position 38,792,365 of record CM053515.1, read on the forward strand.
AAGATTCTTTGTGCCAATTTGCAGTCATTCCCCATTCTTTGCCCCATTCAACTACTAATCTACTTTTTCTCTATAGAAATCTCTGGAAATTTCATAAAAATTCAGTCTTATAATATGTGACCTTTTGTGTCTGGCTTATATCATATATCCTATTCATCTATGTGGTAGCAGTACTTTGTCCCTTTTTATTGCCAAAGAGTGTTTTGTGTATAAATATTACCATATTTTATTATTATCTGTTTACCAGTTAAAGGCCATTTGAGTTGTTTCCACTTTTTAGCTATTATGATTTAGTACTGTTATAAACATTCTCAGATGAGTCTTTGCATGAAAGTATGTTTTTATTTCTTTTAGATACATTCCTAAGAGTGAAATTGCTGAATCATTTGATAGATTTGTGTTTAGCTTTTTCAGAAACTGCTAAACTATTTTCTATAGTGGCTGAACAATTACAGATTCTCACCAGTTGAGGGTTCTAGTTTCTCTTCATCCTCACTAATACTTGTCTGTCTTTTCACTTCCAGGCATTCTAATGGTTGTGAAGTAGTATATTTTATTGTGGTTTTAAATTGCATTTCTATGATGTTGAGCATTTCTTCATGTACTTATTGGCCATTCTTATTATCTTCACTGGTGAAACATCTGTTACAATTTTTGTTCATAAATTTTGTAATTTGTCATATTATTATTGAGTTGAAAGAGTTCTTTTCATTTTTCTAAGTTTCTTTTAAAATAAATAAATCTTTAATTTGGATAACATCCAGTTTACCAAATTCTTCTTTTACAAAGCATGCTTCTGGTGTTGTACTGAAGAAATCTTTGCCTAATCCAAGGTCATGACTATTTTGTCTTGTTTTCTTCTAAAAAATGTACACCTTTAGTTTCTTATATTTTTAGCTATGAAGTAATTAGATAATTAAGATAATTTCTACGTATGATGTGAGGTAAGGAACCAAAGTCATTCTTCGTGAATTTAATCAGCATTGTTGCCTGAGAAGGCTGTTCTCTCTGCATAGGATTGCCTTGGCATCTCTGACAAATCAGTTGATTGGTAATGTTGAGTGTTTACTTTTAGACTTTGAGTTCTCTTTCACTGATCTGTGTATCTGTTCTTATGCCAGTACCACACTGTCTTGGTTACATTAGTCATATAGTAAATCTGGAAACTGAAAAATGTTAGTCTTCCAATGTTGTACTAGCTTTTCAAGTTTGTTTTGGCTATTCAGGGCACTTGCTTTTTCATAAAAATTTTAGGGTCAGCTTATCAATTTCTGTGAAAAACCTACTCCGATTTTGATAGAGATTGTGTTGAATTTATAGGTCAGTTTTAGGGGGAATTACCTTCTTAATATTGAATCTTCCAATCCATGGAAGCAGGCTGTCTTCATTTATTTAGAGGTTTAAAAATTTCTTTTGGCAATGTATTACAGTTTTCAGAATATAAGCATTTTATTATTTTGATGCTATTGTGAATGAGATCATATTTTAAATTTATTTCCTTGCTAGTATAAATAATATGACTTTGTAGATTAATCTTAGATCTAGCAACTGTACTGAAATTTTTTATTCTAATAGTTTTTCATGGATTTTTTAGAATTTTCTGTAATCAGTGTGATGTCATTTATCAAAAGACAGTTTAAATTCTTCATTTCCAACATTTCCTGTTTCATTCCTGCATATTTCTTTTTCTTGCCTGATTTCTCTGGCTAGAACAATGCATTGTTGAATAGCAGTGCTAAGAGTAGCAGGCATACTTGCCTTGTTCCCAGTCTTTGGAGGAAAGCATTCACATTTTCACCACTAACTATGATATCAGTAAGTTTTTGATAGATGCCCTTTATCAGTTTGAGGAAATTCCTTTCTTTTCCTAGTTTGTTGAGATTTTCTATCATGAAGGGATGATGGATGCTTTTTGTATGTTTATTAAGATATTTTTTTCCTTTTCTGTGTTAATAAACAATGTATTACATTATTGGTATTTAAATGTTAAACCAACCTTGCATCGCTGGAACAAATCCCACTCCATTGTGATAATATATCCCTCTTTATATGTTACTGGATTTGGTTTGTGATATTTTGTTGAGTATTTTGTGATCTATACCCATGAGTAGTATTGATCAATTGCTTTCTGGTCATATGATGTGTTTGTCTGGCTTTGGTGTCAGTTTAATATTAGCCTGCTAGGATTAGCTGGGATTCTCTATAAGGGTTTCTGAAGGATATTATTTCTTGTTTTAAATGTTTTGTGGCATTTACTAATAAAGCTTTTTTATAGGATGATTTTTAAATTACTTATTCAGTTATATTTGTCATATCTTCTTTTTTCATCTTAAGTCATTCTCAGTAATTTTTGTCTTTCTAATTATTGTATTTCACTAAAGTTGTGAACATAAAGTTGTTTGTAGTATCCTACAGTCTTTTAAGTTTCTGTAACGTCAATAGTAACATCTCATTTTTTTATTCTGATTTTGATGACCTGTGGCTCCTCTCTTTTTTTCTCTTAATTTGTTAAAGGTATTCCATCTTTTTGATCTTCTCAAGCTCCAACTTTGGTTTAATTGATTTTTCTCTTATTTTTCTGTTTTATCTTTCATTGATCTTTTTATTCTGCTCTTTCTTTGTTTAGTTTGGGTTTAGCTTCCTCTTTTTTTTGCTAATTTCTTAGGTAACTTAAATTATTAATTTCAAACTCTCCTTTTAAATTTTATATAGTCATTTAAAATTACAAATTTCTACGTACTGTTTTAGCTACATCTCATAAATTTTTATGTGTTTAGTTTTCATTCTGTTCAGAATATTTTTGGGTTTCCTTTACTACTACTTCCTTGACCAATTTGTTATTTAGAAGTACATTGTCATAATTTACAGATATTTATGGATTTCAGTATTTTTCTTTTGTTAATTATAAATTCTGACTATTGTTGTTAGAGAACATACTTTGTATAGTTTCTCTCATTTAAAATAATTAAAACTTGTCATATCGCCCCAGCAAATGGTCTCTTTGGTGAATGTTTCTTGTGTACTTAGGAAGAATGTGGATTCTGCTGTTAGTGGGTCTGATGTTCAGTTAGGTCAGTTGGTTGATGGTGTGGTTTACATTTTCTGTATGCTTGTTCATTTTATGGATAGTTTTTCTATCCATTATTGAGAGTGGGTTATTGAAGTTCCTAAATTGTTGAATTGTACATCTCCCCCCTCAGTGCTGCCAGTTTTTTCTTCTTATATTTTGGGGCTCTGTTAAGTACGTATATGTTTATGCTTGTTATGTCTTCCCAAGGATGTAAGTATCCCTCTCTTGTCTTTTATGTGTTTTGTCTGATATTAATATGCCTACTCCAGTTCTCTTACAGTTGCCATTTGCATGGCATGTCTTTTTCAATCTTAAACACTTTTAGTGTATTTGTGTCTTTGAATCTAAAGTGTCTCTTTTTGACAGCATGTAGTTCAGTCTTGTTTTATCTAGTCACACAATATGACTAAATACTTTGTAAGTATTTAATTGATTCACATGTAAAGTTATTACATACATGGTTGGACTTTCTTCCCTCTCTTCGCTATTCATTTTCTATATATTGGCATATCTTTTGGTGTCATCTGTTTTGGAAGTTATTTTCTTAATGATTGTTCTAGGTGTTACAATATGCATCTTATCTATTTTAGATTATTAGTAGCTTAATTCTAGTGAAATAAAAGAACTTTGTTCTAGCATATAGATCCATTTCTCCTACCTTCCTTTGTGCTGCTATTGTTACATATTTATAAATGTTACAGATCCAGTAAAATTAAGGTCTTGATCTTAGATCTTTTAAAGGAATTCAGTGAAGAAAGAAAAACACATTTGTAGCATCTTAATATTAACCTAAATATTAACATTTCTGATATTCCTCATTTTTTTATATAGATTATTTCTGTCTGGTGTCATTTTTTTTGCTACAGTATAGTTCCTCCCCTCCCCTTGCCTTTGTGCTCTCTGTAGTATTTATTGCAACTTTATTATAAGCTCAACCTTACAACTTTGGAATAATTATTTTGTGAAGTTAACTTTTAAATCAGTTAAGACAAGAAAATAGAAAAAGATACATTTTTACTTTCTGTTATATTTGTTATATAATGACCTTTGGCATTGCTCCTTTTTTCTTCATGTTGCTTTGACTCTCATCTGGTATCACTTCATCTTAGCCTGATGAACTTCCTGTGGTATTTCTCATCATGCTGCTCTTCTAGCAGTGAATTCTCTCAGTCTTTAAATTTGGGAATTGTTTATTTCACCTTTTTTTTTTTTTTTTTTTATAAGGATAATACTGCTGCATGCAGAATTCTTGCTTGACAATTTTTTTTTCTGTTTAGCCTTTTGAATATATGTCATCCCCTGGCCTTCTGGCCTCCATTGCTACTTACGAGAATTAAGCTACTAAACTTACTTGGGTTCCCTTACACAGTGAATGATTTTTCTCTTGCTGTCAAGATTTTCTTTTTGACCTTGACTTTTAACAATTTATGATGTGTCTTGGTGTGGATATCTTTGTAATTATTCTACTTAGAGTTTATTGAGCTTTTTAGATATATAGGTTAACGGTTTTCATCAAAATTTGGAAATTTACTGCCACTTCTTAGTCACATCTTCTTTCTGCCTATACTCTGTCTCCTCTCCTTCAGTGTACACACGTCAGTATACATGAGGGTGTCCTATGGGTCTCTTGAGGCTCTGGTAGTTTTTTTCATTTTTTCCCCATGTTCAGATTATATAATCTATTAATCTATCTTTAAGTTCTCTGATTTTTCTTTTATTAGTTACATCTGCTCTTGAGCCCATCTAGTGGAATTTTAAATTTCCTGTTGAATGTTTTAACTCCAGAATTTTCATGTGTTTTTTAATAATTTATTGACACCCTCTTTTGATGAGTCATCATCATACTTCCCATCATTTCTTTAAACATGGTTCCCTTTAGTCTTTTGAACATATTTACTATAGTTGCTTTCAAGTCTTAGTCTGCTTAGTCCAAAATCTGGGTCTCAAGCTGTTTCTGTTGACCACTTTCTCTGTGTTGTAGGTCATGTTATCCTGTTTCTTTGTATGTCTTGTAATTTTTTCTTGACAAGTGGACATTTCAGAGAATATATTATAGCAAGTCCGATTTCTCTTGGCTCTCTACAAATGTGGTTTTAGCTATTTTTGTTTATTTGCGTAGTGAATGATGTGGACCAATTCCATGGAGTCCTTTTCTTGCTTCTCAGTTTTCAGTTTACTTTCTAATTCTCGTTTTGTTTTTAGGCCTGGGTCAGCTTACCTTAGTGAACAGCCAAATGGTTTGTCAGTTGGTTGTGCTTAAACATCTTGAGCCAATAAGGGTTCCTCCATTTGCCAGTGGATCTGGCAGTTTACTAGACCACTCTTGCTTTTACTTTGTATGTTCACAAGGCCTCTTGCTGAGCCAGGAGCGGGTAATTCACTGAGGACCTCTCTGGTCTCTTCGACAGCCCTCCTTCCACAGGAGCACATCCTTGAGGCCCCAAGGAATAGGTAGGGCCTTATCAGTGCCTATGTTGGCTGTCTTATCCCACAGGCCTCCCTGTTAAATCTGACTGGTCTTCCAAGTTATCTCTTGCCCTTCCAGAGACCTTAGTCTATCTGTGATTTTAGCCTTATCTCTTCATTTGCCTTTGAGGTCACTACTATTTTTGACAGTGTCCTAAGGCGTGGAACACCCATCTCTCTCACACTTCTATACCACATATGGGAGACGTGGGATGGTGTGACTCCAGTCTAAAACCCCATAGGCCTCACCACTCTTACAGCCAGTAGATTTTCTTGAATTAGATGTTTCTCAATGTGTTTTATATGCCTTTGGCCAGATTCTAGAGATGTTAAGTGCTTGTTTTGATTCTTTTGTCCAGTTTTATCTTTTATTTTTGGGAAAAGGTTTTACTAAGCCCCTCATTCCATCATTGTGGAAGTCCTGCCTCAGCGCCTTTAACAGCTGCATATCATATTCCATTTTATAGAAGCATCCTAACTTAACTTTGTTTCAGTCTGCTCAGGCTGCCATACAGGCTGGGAGGCTTAAACAATTTTTAGATGGAATTTATTTCCTTATAGTTCTTGAGGCTAGAAATTCAAGATTAAAGTGCCAGTAGGTTTGTTTCTGGTGAGGGCTCTCTTCCTGGCTTGCAGATGTCCTCCTTCTCCCTGAGACCTCACAGGGCCTGTCCTTGGGTGTGCTAAGAGACTGAGGAAGGGAAGGAGGAAGAGGACCAGTCCTATCAGATCAGGGCCCCACTCTTATGACCTCATTTAACCTTAATTACCTCCTTTAAGTCTCTGTCTAAATGCTGTCACATTAGGGGTTAGGGATTCAATGCATGAATTTGAGAGAGATACGTTTCAGTCCTTAACAGTTTTCATGGTTCCCAGACCTTGCTAAATATTATAATTTTTGTGAAATTCACCCCAGACTTCCTGAGAAAATATCTCCATTGTGAATAGGGGTCTCTACCTACATGACTATGCAACCGATGGGTATCGTCAGCCTTGCGTTCAGGAAACACTCATTAAGAAATCCTTCACTACAGAAGATTAAGCAGTTACTAATTTTCACTATTAAACAATTCTGCACTGAACAAGCACTGTTGTGCATGTGCACCTTTGTGTACTTGTCCTGTCATTGCATCAGGACAAATACTTAAAGAGGCAGAATTTCTGAGCTAAAGTCTACTACGTTCCCCTCCAGAACATTTTGATACTTCAAGTATGGGAGAGAAGGTAGTTTTCAACCATATCAAATCCTAAGATCATGATGTTCACATTTGAGTCCTGCATACTGTGAAGTCTTGTTTATTTCTCTGTTAGTAAATACTTACATCTCCCTTTGACATTCCAAAATGTTTTTCATTCAGTTTCTACAGAAAGGTCTAGTGTCTAGGGGTAAAAATGAAAATAAAAAGTTATGGGGGTGGCTTCACAGTGTAGTGGGTTAGCACGTCTGCTTTACACACAGAAGGTCCTAGGTTTGCACCCTAGGTGGAACCACGGACCATACCCACGGTACACAGCTCCCCCCCAGTGCGCTGGAGGTACCAGGCCCCAGGGGCAAGCCGTGAGCATGTGGGAGGAGACGCCCCTGCCTTCAGAGATCCAGTTCTTAATGGGAAACAGCAGCATGCATAGGTCAGGGGTGGAAATGCCGGAATTAAAGGGGGGGGGAATAAAAGAAAAAAGTTCATACAAAAAAGGTTTATAGATGGAAAATAGTGTTGTAAATGACATTACTTCAGAATTTAGATGGAAGTTTTCTCATTTGAATGCCAGTTTTGTTGTGCTTGAAAGGTCATTTGAAAACTGGCATGTGGTTTTGTTTGTTTTTCAGAAAAAGTTTTCAGGTAAGTGCTACAGAGAAACATATGGCTCAAGGACAAGCTTTCTCGTGCTTGGTGGCATCTTCGGAAGATGGGGAATGCCATTAGATGTCTTAGGCTGAGGCTTTAAGAAACTCCTAATTGAATGGTTTTATAGCATTTGTACACTGGATAAAGTTTTGAAATAAATTGCTTTAAAATGTTTTACAATTCTGAAGTTCTAACGAATAGTGAATAAGTTAGAGGTTGTGCTGTGTAGTAAGTATGACAGAAAGATCAGTTCCTTTTGTATTCAGTATATTCCATTAAATTAGCTATGCACAGAAGTGTACAGAAGTTTGAGCCAACAGTTCGTAGTGCTCTTATTTGCACTATCAGTGCTGTTTTGAAATCTCTTCTAACCAGGTTTCCCTTTGTCCAAAGGCGCTGTGACGGGAATTGGATTGTAGAGCTTACACTGTACAAGGCATTACATGTAGTTAAATAAACAAGGAACATAGATGAAGGCTATGCCAAAATAAGTTAAAGAAAAATAATGAGAGTTTGAAATAATGTTTAATTTTGAGATTTATTTCCTTTCCTAGAAACGACGACTTGAACATAGTAAAAATGTAAATACGGAAAAGCTGAGAGCCCCCATTATTTGTGTACTTGGACATGTGGACACTGGGAAGACAAAAATTCTAGATAAAGTAAGAAAATACTATTATACATTGATAAAACTTTTTATTTTTATTTATTTTTTTAATTGAAGAAATTATTTAAATGCCCCCCTCCTCCCTGCCCTCTGGTAACCGTTAGTCCTTTGTTGATACAACTTTTTAAATGAATGAATGATACCTTATAAAAAGCTAATAGAAATCATAATAGCACTTATAAGCAGTTCTGTTTACAATAAGTTACTGCTTTATTATTGCTTTTGCTTCTTTTTGTATTTTGAAATACAAATCTGAATCTGCCATCTTATCCCAGCTTCGTCACACGCACGTACAAGACGGTGAGGCAGGTGGTATCACACAGCAAATCGGGGCTACCAATGTTCCACTCGAAGCTATTAATGAACAAACTAAGATGATTAAAAATGTAAGTACCCTGTATTTCAGTGTTTTCATTTTTAGCAGAGATTAAGATATAAACTATTTCAAACCGTAAAAATGGAATAGTATAACAGATGCATATGCTCACCATTCATATTTAATGTATATGCCAGTGTTTCTATTTTGCTTCAGATCTTTAAAGAAATAAAAACATTACACATTGTAGGATCCCTCACATTCCATTTTCTTCTCTCTTGCTCCAAGAAGTAGTCACAATTCTGAAGTTAGAGTATGTCATTCTCCTTCATGTTTTAACACTTTTAGCTCTGTATTTAAAAATTGGGTTCCCTCCCCCACTCTTTTTTCCTTCTGTCGAATTGCTTATACATTTTTTATCTCCCTTGTTCTCTCTACTTTGGAGGCATTCCATTTATGTTGCATTTAACACAATAAAGGAAATCACATCAGACCAATGTGAAGCCTGATTTGTCGTCTTCCTGTCCATGTTAGGAGGTGAAGCCTTGCCAGTGCCCTCCTATGCCCTGTGGGTCCCTTTCTAATCAAAACCCACCCCCTTCTTCCTCCCAGGAGTAACTTTCTAAGTAATCCCTGCCTTTTAATGTGTTAGGGGTTGCAAAATGTGGATATTCCAGTCCCATCCTCCACCTCTGTTTATGGGATTACTTCTAGAGAGAAACTTCCCCTAATCTGCTGTTTTGTTATTTGGGGATAGTATGTATAGGAAAGGCAGAATAAATGCCTGATCCTTTACTTTTATTTACCAGCTTTCAAAATAGTGACCAGCTTTCAAAATAGTGACCAGTTTCATTTGGTTTTGTATTAATAAAAACTCTTGGATTTAAACGTATTTATTGTGTTTTTATTTTTCTTATTTACTCTTTTAATCCATTTCAGTTATATTGTGCTGAGATAGTCCCACCTTTGCCTGGTGGTTGGTTCCTGGGTCTTCGTGGTACAATTCTGGCATCTTGGTGGTCTTTGCTTGTGTCTGGGCTATCTGGAATTAGTAGGATGTTTCAGGCTCATCTTTTCTGTAATGTACTCCAGACCTGGAATTGGGCTTTGTAAATAATTCCCCAGTGCCATTGTCACAGCAGGTGAAAGTGGTAAATTTAGAACTGAGAAGCAATATATGACACATGGTGTATATTACATGCTAGCATCTCTCTTGGTCCTTTACTTAGTCTGAGTTCTGTATATAGGAAGGATCTATGAGCTTGTCTCTCCAGTTTTTGTTTTGTGTGCTTGTGTTTTATGAAGCTTGTTTTCTGGTAGATTCCTAAGGAAGGAATAATGGGAATAATACTCTGAGTTTTTTTTTAATATTGAGAAGTTACTTCATAGCCTTCATCCTGGAAAGTCTGCTGGCTACATATAAAACCCTTGGTTCCCATTTTCATTCCATTGTCTTAAATTACTCTCATTCTCACAGAAGTATTGCCTTTCCAGTTTGATCACAGGCTGGTTTTCATCCTTTTAAAAGTAACATGGTCTTTTTCATCTTGGTGTTGGTTATTCTGGGTTAATTTTCTAGTTATGTGGTCTTTGTTTCAGTATGTAGTTCAAAATCTTTATTTTGGGATAGTTTTCTTGAATTAGTTTTTCAAATTTATTATTTAAAATTTATTTTGGTTGTACTTTACCTGGGTATTTCTATGACAATGAGGAATTTATAACAGCTTATTCCACCAATTGTCAGAACTTGAAATCTGGTGTTATTTTAGAACATCATTATAGAGTATGATTTTTATTAGGCCTGTGTTAAAGTTCTCCAGATGAGCTTTGTCTGACAATTGTGTTTGTATTCCAGACACTGAAATGGAAGTAATTGTGGCACTCAGTGAATGTTGATTTAGGATCACTGTGGGATTGTAAATTTAAAATGTTTTACATTTGAATCATTTTGCCCTAGATCAGGAGAATAAGATTTTGAAAAAATCATCTGAGGATTGTCAAAAAGTATAGATAAACAAAGTAAAAAATGTTTTGTGTTCGTGAGAGAGATTTGATAGTCAGTGCTACTCTTTATCTTAAAAGAGAATGTTCACATTAAGCCATTTCTAATGTTTCGATTTGTGTACTTTTATCCAGAAAACCAAGTGTTTATGGTATGATTTGAATAGGAATATGAAGTTATTCTTTAATATTTTAGATTAATATTTTAATATTTTCTTTAAAACACACTGGATATTTTTCAGAGTTTAAAATTGTTTTAAAATTGGACAAGAGACATTTCCAGATTTTGAGAACCTTTTGCATGTCAGCTTTTTGTAGACGATCACTTTGATGACTACTGTCATGTTACTTACTAGCCCTCTGCTCAGATTTAGATTTCACCACAGTTTTATGACCATAACAAAGGAAATATTATTTTTTTTCTGCAAAACTTTTGATAGTAATGAAAATATTAGCTGCTGTGCTTTGTTGGTTGACTTTTTGAAACAATTCATCTAGAAAAGGAAGTGGTGATAGTTTAATGTTTTTGTGGCAGAATATTCGTTTTGTGAAGAAGCTTTCATTATTTGGCGTTCTTAAGCTATTTTTCCCACTTTTTCTAGTTTGATAGAGAGAACGTGCGGATCCCCGGAATGCTGATTATCGACACTCCTGGGCACGAGTCTTTCAGGTAAGAATGTGTTGAGTCTTCTGTTCGCAAGCAGATCTCCTGAAAACCTCGTCTAAAAGTTCAGTTGTGAGAACGTGTGACTAATTATTAAAGTTGGCGGTATTTTGAGATCTGTGGCTTCTAGCTCAGACCTAGGTAGTTATTGGTAGTAACCCCCAGTCCTCATCCATGCCTTCCTGATTTAGCAGTATTTTACTTGGATACTTGTTGTTGTTGTTGTTGTTGTTGTTGTAGAGAGAAGTCTTTTCTACTTTGAAAAGCAAATCCTAATACATACCTGGTCTATCCAGTGAAACCCATTACAGGTGGAATTTTATCCAATTGCCTCTTGGCCATATTCCTTAGTGTAAAAAACTTGGTCAGTAAAATTGACAGAAATATTGGAGTTACTTCTGGAACTCATTCCAGCTGATGGCAGTTCACTGTTAGATAAACATTTGGAAAGTGAAAGGCTAATGGCACTTGAATCTAATGCATGTATTTCATTTTGTTCTTGTATAGGTTTTACAAAGAAATTAAAATTTTAAGTTTCTTTAAATAGAAGTATTAATTTCAAGATGTCTATTTATGCATCTTTCCCTTCTTTTCAACAGTAATCTGAGAAACAGAGGAAGCTCTCTTTGTGATATTGCCATTTTAGTTGTTGATATTATGCATGGTTTGGAGCCCCAGACAATTGAATCTATCAACCTTCTAAAATCTAAAAAATGTCCCTTCATTGTTGCACTCAATAAGGTAAGCTCTCCTGAAAAAGTTAAATTGTGGAAACAACTTCTTTTTTTGTAATTAAAAAAATGTAGTATAACTTTCATATAAGATGTACTCCTGCTGAGTTCATTGTATTTTGACAAATTTATAAATACACATATGTACCACCATTCAGAATACAGACCATCTTCATTTTCCCAGAATGTTCCCTTGTGTTCTTTTACAGCCAGTCTGTCCCCTTCTCTGGCCTCACTGATCTTCTCTTTGCCACTATAGACTAATTCTTCCTGTTTTATGAATTTCATGTTAAAAGAATTATATACAGTACATAATCCTTTCAGTTTGGCATTTTCACTATTTATGTTGTAGAATTATCCATGTTGCATATAGCATAGGTTGTTCCTTTTCATTGCTGAGTAATATTTCATTATCTGAATAATACCATACATTATTTACTTATCGGATATTTGGATCGACTCCAGTTTTAAGTTACTTATTAATGAAGCAGCTATGAACATTTGATGCAAGCCTTTGTGTAGACATTTGTTTTTGAGCAAATAGGAATTGAATTTATGCATTTATGCATGCTCAATTTATGCACTTTATGAGAAAATAACACATTTTCCTAAAGAAGTGGTAGCGTGTTAAATTTTAACCAGCAATGTGTGAGAGTTCATTTCTGCACATTCTTGCCAACACTTGCCCCATCCATAGTCATTCTAATAAGTGTGTGGTGCTAAATTGTTGTGGTTTAATTGTGTTTCTATGATGACTAATGGCATTAAACACTTTTTCATGTACTTATTTGCCATCTCCCTCTTTTTGTGATATATCTATTTAAAACCTTCGCTCATTTTTTTATTAGACTGTTTAGTGTTGAATTTTGAGTTCCCTATATATTGTTATAAGTCTTTTGTCAGTTGTGTATATTACAGATATATTTGTAGTCAGACATTTGGTTTTTCATTTTCTTGATGTGTTTTGAAGAGCAAAGATTTCTAATTTTGGTGAAATCTCATTAGAAATTTTCTTACAATTTATATTTATTGTGTTCTGTATAATAATATTTTTCCAACCTAAGTTCATGAAAATTTTCTCCAGTGTTTCTAGATATCTAACATTTAGATCTGTGATGTTTTAAGTTAATTCTTGTGCATGGTGTAAAGGTTCAAAGTTTACTTGTTTCCATATGAACATCTGACTCAGAAGCCTTTGTTGAAAAAGTTATACTTCCTCATTTAATTACTTTTGAATCTGTTGAAAATTAATTGACCGTGTGTATATTCTTTGGCCTCAATGTCTATCCGAATGCCACCACCTGGCCACTGTTACTGTAGTTTTACAGTATCTCTTGAAAGCAGGTGGTGGTAAGTTCTTCAGCTTTTTGTTTCTCACAATTGTTTTGGATACTTTAGGGTCCTTGAATTTTCCATGTAAGTTTAGAATCAGCTTCCTAGTTTCTACATAAAGCTTTCTAGGATTTTGATTGGAATTATATTTAATCTGTAGATAAATTCTGAGAGGATTGACTTTTTAACAAAAAATTGAGTCTTCTGATCAGTGAACATAGTATCTCTTCATTTACTCAGGTCTTTATTTTCTCTTGACAGTATTTTATAGTTTCATTGTATGTTGGACATATTTTTAAATTTATCCATAGTATTTCATGGTTTTGATGCCGTTGTAAGTAGCACTTAAAAATTTTGGGTTTCTAATTGTCACTTTTAAACAGAGATACCATTGATTTTTATATATTGACTTTCTTGTGATCTCGTTAAATTCACTGATTAGAACTAGTAGCTTCTTTTGTAGATCATGTGGGTTTTTCTGTATGCGTGATTAAGTTATCTGCAAATAAAGAATGTTATACTTTTTTCCTTATTTGTATGCTTTGTAAGTTTTTTCTTCCTTACTGTGCTTACTACACTTTCTAGAACAAAGTTGAAGTGATGTCGGACATCTGTACTGTCTGATCTCGGGAAGGTTCTTGGATTCTCACCATTGTCAGCTGTAGGCCTGTTTGTAAATGCACTTTATTAAGTTGAGGACATTCCCATTGTCCCTGGGTTGCTTTAAGAGTGTTTTTTTTTTTTTTTTTAATTATGAATGGTTGTTGATTTTTGTCGGGTACACATTCTGCATCTCTTGATGCAGAATGTGGCTTTTCTCCTTTATTTTGTAACAACATGAATCACTCTTGATGTTTTTGGGAGGCTTTACTAATTTTTTATTTTAAAAACTTTTTTAGAGCAGCATAAAGTTCAGAGAAGAATTGAAGGCAAGGTGTAAAGATGTGCCATCTATGCCAGTCCCCACACATGCACTGCCTCCCCCTTTATCAGCATCCCCACCAGAGGGGCACATTTGTTACAGTTGAACCTGCACTGACACATCGTCACCCCAAGTTCATCATTTACTTTAGGGTTCACACTTGGCTTTGTACATTCTTTGGGTTAGACAAATGTATCCATCATTATGGTATTACACAGAATAGTTTCACTGCCCTAAATATCCTCTGTATTCCAACTAGTCATCCCCCGCCTCTCATCCCTGGTAGCCACTGACCTTACTGTCTCCATAATTCTACCTTTTCCAGAATGCCATGCAGATGGAATCATACAGTATGTAGCCTTTGCAAATTGGTTTCTCGTAATGAGCATTAAAGTTTCCTTCATGTCTTTTCATGGCTTGATAGCTCATTTCTTTTTAGCATTGAATCATACTCCATTTGTCTGATGGACCACAGTTTATCCGTCACCTGCCGAAGGACACCTTGGTGGCTTCCAAGTTTTGGCAATTATAAATAAAGCTGCTATAATTATCTGTGTGCAGGTTTTGTGTGGACATTGAGTTTTCAACTCCTCTGGGTAAATACCAAGGAGTGTGGTGGCAAGATCCTATAGTAAGAGTGTTTAGTTTTATTAAGAAACTGTCAAACTATCTTTCAAAGAGGCTGCACCATATTGCATCCCCACCAGCACTGAATGAGAGTGCCTGCTGCCCAACATCCTGACCAGCATTCGGTGTTGTCAGTGCTTTGGATTTTGGCCACTCTAATAGATGTGTGGTGGTTTGTCATTGTTTTGTGTTTCTCTGGTAACCTAAGGTGTGGAACATCTTTTTATCATTTGCCATCTGTATATCTTTGGTAAGGTATCTGTTAAACTCTGGCCCATTTTTAGATTGGATTCTGTTTTCTTATTGTTGAGTTTTAAGTATTCTTTGTATATTTTGGAGAATAGTTTTTTATTAGATGTCTCTTTTCCAAATATTTCCTTCCAATCTGGCTTGTCATCTCACTCAGTTATTTCACGGAGCACTTTTTAATTTTAACAAAACTGGATCTTATCAGCTCTTTGTTTTTTGGATTGTGCCTTTGGTGTTATATCTAAACAGGTATCCATTCTGAGTTAATTTTTTGTGAAGGATGTATGGTATGTTTCTAGATTGTTTTTTGCATGTGGATGTCCATTTGTTCCAGTACCACTTGTTGCTTACTAAAAATCTATTGATTTTTTAGATATTAAACCAGCCTCGTATGACTGGAACAAACCTTGTCATGATTAGTGTACTTGGTCATGATATAGTTTTCAAATATCACTGGATTTGATTTGGTAATTTCCTGTTGACTTTTTGTATTCCTGAGTGATTTTGGTATGTAGTTTTTTTGTAATGCCTTTTGACTGGTTTCGATATTGTAATGATGGACTCTTAGATGAGTTGAGAAGTATTTCCTCCTCTATTTTCTGACAGAATTATATAGAAATAGCATTTCTTTAAGTGTTTATTAGAAGTCACCAGTAAAGTCACATCAGCTCGGAATTTCTTAAGTAGATGTAAGTTACTTAGTTTTTTTTATTTTTCTTTTATCGGTAGATAAATTTGTGTCTTTCAAAGAACCAGCTTTTGGTTTTATCAGTATTCTTTGTTGTTTGTCTATTATTGTTTGTCACGGATTTTCAGTGTTGATTTTCTTTCTAAGTACTTTGTTTTCATATGCTCTTTTTCCAGTTTCTTAAGGCAGAAGATTCAGATTTCAAATTTTTTTTCTAACATAAGCATTTAAAGACATGCCTCTTACTGTTAAAAAAAAAAAAAAAAAAGCACCGCTTAGACATGTTTTTATCATCATTTAGATCAAAATACTTCCTGAATATTTTCAATTACAGTAGAGTTCTAGGTTTAAAAATATTTTTTCCTTCATCATCATTGCTTACTGGCTTTTATCTCTAGTTCTTTGTTCCCCTGTATGTAATGTTTCTTTTCTTTGACTGCTTTTAAGACTGTTTTGTCAATAAGATTATGTAATAGTTTTCTTACTGTTTATCCTACTTTGATTTTCTTACATTTATAAATTTATATTCAGTTTAAAAAAATTCTTGGTTATTTGTTCAGATATTTTCTGCTCTTTTAAGTGTTTGATAGAATTCTAGGACCTTTCTAGGATTTGAGTTAACTTCTCTTAATATCATCTCATAAGTAACTGAAGGTTTTTTCTCTTTTTTCCTTCATCTATTTTTCTTCATATGCTTCAGTTGGGATCATTTTTATTACTGTATCTCTTTGGTCACTACTCTTTTCTTTTGCACTGTGTAATTTGCTATTAAACTCATCAGTGAATTTTCCATTTCAGATATGTATATTTTTGAGCTCCACATGTTCATGTTTTCCCTTTAAAGTTATTATGTATATTTATAAGTCCTGTAAAAACCTTGTATGCTAAAGTATATCATCTTTGTCATTTCTGGGTCTGTTTCTACTCTCCAGTTTTTCTGATTGGTCTGCTACTTTAAATTATCCCCCTAGACCAAGTCAACAGATCATACTCCCCCCCCTCCCCCAAATTATTAAACAATTTTCTGTACCTATTTGTTTTTTGAAAAGTGAAGGAAAATAATTATATTTGATCAACTAAACAGATTAAATCCTAATTTGAGCAATAAAACAAAATGGGCTGTTCTCTGAGATAGGGAATAATTATTTTCAGTTTTTTTGGTATTTAAGTTTCCTAGTGATGGTACTTGCTGTAATAACCCTTGCTTCTGTCTACTAATTTTCCAAAACCATTCTGGAATTCTGGAAGCATGATATTGGCCCCCCAGGACCATTCTAAGGTCTCATCTTTTGTAGATGAATGACAGATGGGCAGCTTGGACCTCAGTGGTTTCTAATTGAAGAGGGGATGCAGTTAGGCTCCCGGGGGCTTTTGGTACAATAAAAAATCTGAGTAATTCACACTTCTGGACAGAAATAATACACATTAGGAATTTTCTGGAGTTTTTAACATTACTTAAATTCCCCAGTGTTCTGAATGTTTTAGAGATATTTCTTATGAAAAATCTTTTCCAGATTGATAGGTTGTATGATTGGAAAAAGAGCCCCGATTCTGATGTGGCTGCCACTTTAAAGAAGCAGAAAAAGAATACAAAGGATGAGTTTGAAGAGCGAGCAAAGGCTATCATAGTAGAATTTGCACAGCAGGTAAGAAAGCTTTCTCTGCTTCAGGAAGAGCCTGTAGCATAGAGAATTTTCTTCTTTCATTTGCATAGTCTTTGCAATAAAGTCATCCTTTTCACTAATACTGGTTCTCTGCCCTTATTAATGGTAATTAGTGTTTTTTATTCTTTTCCCTTATTTTTCTTTGTAAAGTCAGAAAGCTGGTATTTCAGAGATCTTGTAGTTTAATTTTAAACTCCAAATTAACTTGGAAAGAAACTATTTTTCTGTAATGTAATTAATGCCTCCAAGGTATGAATGATCTTTTCTTGACGTTATAGGAATTTAGGAATGATCAGCCTCTGCTGTGTGTCTTGCCTCTAGTTAGTTGTCCCAGTTCCAGTGCCTCTTTGCGCAGCCTTGCGCAGTGACTTTGCCTTTCATGTCTTAGGGTTTGAACGCGGCTTTGTGTTATGAGAACAAAGACCCCCGCACGTTTGTGTCCTTGGTGCCCACCTCTGCACATACTGGCGACGGGATGGGGAGTCTCATCCACCTTCTGGTTGAGTTGACACAGACTATGTTGAGCAAGAGACTGGCACAGTGTGAGGAGCTGAGAGCGCAGGTTATGGAGGTAATGGCCGGCTTCTCAGTTTGTTGCTCCTCGTTCTTTAACAGCTCCTGGGCATGCACGGTCCTGCTTTTAGACGTGACTTGGTGAGGTGCCGCAGCCTGTGTCTTACTCCTTTGTAATGATGTCTCTCCTAGGTCAAGGCTCTCCCAGGGATGGGCACCACCATAGATGTGATACTGATCAACGGGCGTCTGAGGGAAGGGGACACAGTTATTGTTCCTGGAGTGGAGGGGCCTATTGTGACCCAGATCCGGGGCCTCCTATTACCCCCGCCGATGAAGGAGCTGCGAGTGAAGGTGAGCCCGCTGGGGAGCGGCAACATGTGGGGAATTGTTCTGTGTTCGGAAGTTCTGCTGAGGTCGTTTCCTCACTTTGGTTACTGCTTGGCTTACTACACACATGCACACACACCCACACATGTGTATGCATATACATCCAAATACACCTATGCACACCTTCATATTTCAGGTGGCTCCATACGGGAGGTACTCTGAGCGAGGCAATATGTGAATGTTCTCATTTGTCAACTAAGCTTTTCACAAAATTAAAGCATGTCGTTAGTTTATACTGCTAATTTTTCATTAACATTTTTTATTATGAAATAAAACATTCATATAGAAAAGTACACAAAACACAGAAGAAAAGTTAAGCCAGTTTTTAGGAAGCAGATGACCAGATAAAGAATTAGAATATTGCTGACACCCTGGAGGCCTTCTGATCTTACCCCTCCCCCCCGCCTCCAAAATTAACCATGCTTCCATTTTCAAGATAGGAAGTAATAATCTTTTTTTTTTTTTTTTAAGTTTTAATACCTGAGAAAATAAATATGTGTGGACTTTATGTGATATGTGAATAGTATCATTCTCATTGTTCCTTTGTATCTGGCTTTTTTCAGTCAAAAAAATAATTTTAAGATTTGTCTGTGTTGTTGCATGTAGCCATAGTTCCTGTCCTTGTGTCCTGTTCCGCTGCTTGAGTATATCATGGTTCTCCTGTTGATGGGAAGTGCAGGCCATCTTTGGCTTAACGTTTTTGTTATGGATGCTGTTGCTGTGGCCATTCTTGTACTTTCTCCAGGTGCAGGAGTGCAAGCCTATCTAAGTATACACCTAGGTATAAACTTGGGGTCATTACTGCCTCTCAGCTCCAGCGGGCATAATCTGCTGCTCATCCAGCTGTGGTAGTTGTCTCCATTGTTTCACTTCAGGAGTTCTGATGCTGTCAAATTTTCCAGTTTTTCCCATTCTGGGGTGTTGTGTAGCACATTGCTGTTTCCGTTGGCACTTCCCTGACTTTATTATGGTTGGTCATTACATTTTTATTAGCCACTTAAATATCTCCCTTTATGAAAAATGCCCATTGTGCTCTGGCAGCATCCATCTATAGTACAGATTTTGCGAGTTATTTGTTTATGTAGTTGGAATACTAGCCCGTTATTATTGGTTGGTATATATTGTAGCATTTTCTTCTACTCTGACTTTTTTTACTTTTTCTATGGTATCTTGTGAAACAAATACTTAATTTTAATATTGAATTACTGTTTCATTTTGTGTTTATTGCTTTTTGTGTTAGATTAAGAAATCTTTTTCTACCCTAAGGCTGTGAAACTGTTATCTCTTACATAATGTCCTACTGCTAACCACTGTTCAAATAGAAATGGTAACAAATATATTCATCTCCATAGAGCCAATATGAAAAACACAAAGAAGTAGAAGCAGCTCAAGGAGTAAAGATTCTTGGAAAAGATTTGGAGAAAACATTGGCTGGGTTACCCCTCCTGGTGGCTTATAAAGAAGATGAAATTCCTGTGCTTAAAGTAAGTCATTTAAATTTTTTCCCTCTAAAGCTGTCAATTCTGTCATGTGTCAGAGCACATGCTAGGAAGAGTGAGTAAAATGGGTACCTTTGTCTCGTGAAGCCTTATCTGGTGGCCTTTTAGCAAACAGTTGATGCTTTTGAATTACTTCAGTTTGTATAGTCATATGAATCAGCTTAATTATTTATATAAATATTATAAATATTTGTAATTATTTAGAATTCTAAAATATATATTTTATTTAAAAAGGAATCGAGAGCTAGAAGTAGTTTATCTACATTTTATTTTAGGTAACTGAATATGTAGACAGAACTAAGGAAAACCTTACTAGGTACCTAAGCACCCTAAACGCCATCTACCTGTTCGTCTGATGGCCCCCCCGAGCCCAGCATAGTTTCACAAAAAGCAAACTTTGTGCCAAAATTTATTTGCTTACCCAGGAGTAGTTGCCACTGTTCCCAGCCCATGGCTCCTCGAGTGTCCTGACACCACCATTATTCTTCAGACAAAGTAAGATCACAGCCATCAGGGAATTGGCTACCTTAGGGCCAGTGAGAACAGGGCAGAGATGTTTTCTTTTCTGATAAATACGTTGCATTTTAATAAGTATTTGATAGAAAGCGAAAACATGCATTAGACTAAAAATGCTATGGATTTGTTTTTATATCCATTAACTATAAAACTTTAAAAAAAAAATTTAACGTCTTGGCTGCCATTTTAGAGCACAGTAATCAGGTGATAAATTGGGGGCTGGTTTTCAGTAAAGTGTATGCAGTGGATCCATCTAAGTTACTTCATCAGTTGAATACAAAGTTTTCCCCCCTTTGGCCAATTTTCAAGTATGGCACGGGTTTCTGCATCTTACTGGCATTGGCATGGTGGTTTACTTGTTCACGCTTTCTCCATCTCTGGAGGAGCAGTGATGGAGGAAAGTGCCACTGAGATCAGGGTGTTTCACAGTTCAGTCAAGCAGAGCCATTAGGTACACATTACCTTCATGTTGTACTTTTAACTTAAAAAAAATTATTTCATTTGCTTACCCATCTACCTTATTTGCCAAATGGAGCAGAGGTGACATATATGTCAGTGTCAGTAAACCTCTCACAGATAACATGGGATACAGTTTGGGCATGGCCCTCAAGGCCTGTCCTCCACGCAGCACAGGCCCTGCTGTGTGCCTTGCTCTTTGTAAGCCTGGGTTCCATATTTTCAGATAAATATTAGAAAGAGAAACACGGTTTAATTCTAGGCTGCTGCTGACAGAGATATATTTCCAACCTTGTCAAATCCAATTTCTTTTCAAGGATGAATTGATCCATGAGTTAAAGCAGACACTGAATGCTATCAGATTAGAAGAGAAAGGGGTCTATGTCCAAGCGTCTACACTGGGGTCTCTGGAAGCTCTGCTTGAATTTCTGAGAACATCAGAGGTGCCCGTAAGTAATGTGCCCAACTCCAGTCAGTGGCGGTCGTGGCTGTGGTGCTGCTGCTGTTACTGACACAGGCCGCTAACCCCGCCCCCCGGTCCCATCCCATCCCCAGTATGCAGGCATTAACATCGGTCCCGTCCACAAGAAAGATGTTATGAAGGCTTCAGTGATGCTGGAACACGACCCACAGTAAGTGATTTCTCTTCTGCTACGGAGGCTTTCGTGTAGCTTCCTGTTCTTTGAACTTCCCTGTGTGACATACTCTGCTTCTCACTGGCTGCTCTGTGATGTGCTCTTACCTTCCAGGTACGCGGTCATCTTGGCCTTTGATGTGAGAATCGAACGGGATGCACAAGAAATGGCTGATAGTTTAGGAGTTAGAATTTTTAGTGCAGAAATTATTTATCACTTATTTGATGCCTTTACAAAATATAGACAAGACTATAAAAAACAGAAACAAGAAGAATTTAAGTAAGTTGGCGATTTTACTTACTTTGGGTCTTTGGTGGCAAAGCTGATGATCAGAGACTTACCCAATACCAGAAAGGTGTGCAGACAAGGGGCATGGATGGCATCCTCCAGAGGCTGTGTCCTAAAGTGGTGTGTTACACACTCCAAGTCCTGCACACCCGAGACCAGCAGTGTGGGGACAAATCCTTTCTGGGTTTTTTGCCATTTAAAATTTGGCAGAACTAGGTCTCCTCATTCATAAGCGAGTAGCTACATTTGGGGCCTTCGTCTTGCTTTAGTTACTTGGGAGGCATGAAATGGAAGTAAAATTAGAGTGGGGAAAAGTAGGAAGTGAGGTGAGGCATTCTGTGGAGGGAAAGTCACTTCTCCAACAGACTGCCAAGCGCCTGGTGGAAGTGGCACAGCACAGGCACTAGAGGCGTCGCTAGTGGCTCCAACCAGGTCCCCTCCTTTGGAGCTCAGGGTACAGAGAGAGAAGTGGGGTACATGCTTAAAAGCAAAATAAGGGAGGGGCCTCAAGATAAGGGGGAGCTGTGGGGAGGCAGCTCATTTGTGTGATTCAAAGGGATGAAGTGAGCCTGCCAGACATGGGAGTGCCTGGGCAGGACAGCACCGGGAGACAATCCTCAGATAGCAACCTTGGGGAAGATGGGAGGAGGGAGCTCAATTGCCAGGGCCCAGATGGTGCAGGACCCTGTGGCTTGTTGGGGTTGAGACCCAATAAGGAAGCTCCTGCAGCCCAGGCGCGGTGTGGATTAGATCACAGTGGCCACAGGGAGTGATGGCTCAGTCTGGCCATGTTTGTCAAGTAGGACTGACTGGTCAGTATCAGGGTTTAGACGGACGCGCTCACTTTTGTTGTGAAACCAAAGGGAGAATTTGGTGAGGAAAACAGCTGCGAAGTGGGTAAGCACTTCAAGCACGTGCTCAATACACAGGGGCGCAGTGGACTTAGAGATCAACCGGTTTGGAAACATGGTAGAACAAAGGGGGACATGGTGCTGTGTGGTCCCCAGAACAGACTACACCTATGCCACACCTGGCAGTAGATGCCACTAAAGCTCTGGTTTCTGTACCTATGGGCAGGGCTCAGCCCGTTAGTCTGGGCACCAAGTGCTCCTTTCATGCAGCTTCTTTAAGACTTGGGATGCACCCAGATGGACAGATGGAGGGGTTAGGAAGGCCTTTATCCAACGGGAGAAGCAGCCTCATATTCACTTGCATTTGTTTTATACTTTTAAGTGATTGTATAAGCTTAAAAATTCTCTTCCTTTTAGGCATATAGCGGTATTTCCCTGCAAGATCAAAATTCTCCCACAATATATTTTCAATTCCCGAGACCCCATAGTGATGGGCGTGACTGTGGAAGCAGGCCAGGTGAAACAGGGGACCCCCATGTGCGTCCCTAGCAAAAACGTAAGTGTCAGTGGTGCTTCAAAAAAATGTACTATCACTTAGAATGGTGACAAAAACTTAAAACCAAGCAGTGTTTGTCACTAATTTATATCTCAGTCTTGGTAAACATCAGCATTCCTTAACCACTGTTGAGTCTTAGCACCTGGTACCAGTGCCTCAGTTAATGAAAATTATAATTTACAGTGGTCATTGACATTTCACCAGCTGTCCCCAAATGGCTTTCATAATTGCACTTGCTAACCTGGTCTAGCACCCCTTCCAGGCACAGTGTCTTTGGCCATTGCATGTGTCAGTCTCAATCGGGCACAGGCTCCCACCCTTTTTGAAGGGTACAGACCATTGTTTCACAGATTATGTCACAGCTTAGATTTGTCCAGTTGTTTCCCCTTGACTAAATACAGTTATTGGAAAGGGTTGTACACTCTGTTGTCCCCTGTGCCTCATGCATGTCACATAGGCCATGTGTCGGGATGCCAGGAGCTCAGCACTGCATCAGGTACACCTTCCCTTTGTAATTACTAAGTAGTCTCCCGGGTACTTTGAGTCCCTGTGTGACTCTTCTATTTCTCAGCTTTATTCCAGAACCTTTATTAACCATTAAAATCTTTGCATAAATCAGTTACTATGTAAGTGGTTGCACAATCAAGATCACCCCATACTTCTGCAAAGAACCCTCGTCTCCCGGACCTTTTCACTAAGTAGCTATACATTTAGTTTCGATGTTAAAAATGTGCTGTTATAATCCAGTACCAGTATTTCTGATAGCCAAACCATCCAGTTTGGTCCATGGGAGCTCATTCAAGCTGGCTACTATGTTCTTGCCACATGCACTTTGAGCATTTTCTTCCTTTCTGGTACAGCAAGATGTCCCCGCTTGCCTCTTATGTTCCCTGCCCAGAAACTGATTCCTTTAGGGCTAAATGGCATTTGGAGTCACTCTCCTATGCCATTTTAGTGGACAATGCTGGGACACTGGTTTGTAGCACTTACGTATGTATACCTTTAGCCAAACCAAACTCCTCCAGGCTCCAGGCAGGAAGCAGAGGGTTCCCCACTACCCCAAGCTGTAACAGAGTAGGTGGTTCATGACTCACTTGAAGGGTGAGGTTCTTGCCATGGGCCCCAGTGCTGCCCCCATTGCTGACCACACCGGCCTTCTAAGCTCACTCCTTGTGGAGAACAATTGTACCTGCCATTTCCTCTCATCGTGGCACCTGGCATGTGAAAGGCTGGATTGGAAAAGATGGTGTCGGGCTGGCAGAGCACTTTCAGGTTTCCCAAAGCACTAGACCCTCCTTCTCTCCACATACCACCTTGTGAGGGGCAGAGGGGACACAGTGGAGTTTGTTGATGGCAACACCCCTTGCAATCATGGAGGGTCACGAAGTCAAGACTTAAAGACTGGCCCTTCTGCTAATTTTGGCTCAGCCATCCAGCTTGGGCGCCTGTGATGGCCAGGCTTCCTGTGCTTATATTGTAGTTTCCGTTCTTATCGTTTAGTTTGTCGACATTGGAATAGTAACAAGCATTGAAATAAACCACAAACAAGTGGATGTTGCAAAAAAAGGACAAGAAGTTTGTGTCAAAATAGAACCTATTCCTGGTGAATCTCCCAAAATGTATGGAAGACACTTCGAAGCTACAGACATTCTCGTCAGTAAGGTAAGTCTCTGCCAGGGTGGCCTGTGGGGAGGAGGGGAAGTCAGCTGTGCTCACCTGGACCTGGTGGCTGAAGTCTGAACTTTCAGCATCTGATGGGGCCAAATCCTTCCTCAGGGCTTGGTCCGTAGTGTGGCCTCGTCTCTGAGGCAAAGTGCCCTTCCAGGTCCCTTCTGCTGGTTCACCCAGCGGCTGTGGAGGAAGGCTGGCAGCAATGCTGTGCTTTCTACCTGAGCTTTCTTTGCAGTAACATCTGGTGACAGACCCTGGGCCACCCACTCTTCTTAGGCACTTGTTGGTTACATTGTCTCATCTGCCCTGTTTGTGCTCACAGATCAGCCGGCAGTCCATCGATGCCCTCAAAGACTGGTTCCGCGATGAGATGCAGAAGAGTGACTGGCAGCTTATTGTGGAGCTGAAGAAAGTGTTCGAAATCATCTAATTTTTCCACGTGGGGCAGGAATTGGAATAAACGCAAGAAAAACGAGATAAAAATGGAATGGACATATCTGGACACTAATGCACTTAAGTATGGAAGGAAAAAAATAGATGTATAAATGTTTTCCATGAGAAACCAAGAAACTTACACTGGTTTGACAGTGGTCGATTACATGTCCCCACGGTTCCAATGTGCCTGTTCACTCACCCGCCTCTTCCCCAACCCTCTACTGGCTGCTGTTTTAAAGTTTGCCCTTCCCCAAATTTGGATTTTTATTACAAATCTAAAGCTCTTTCAATTTTATACTGATTAAATCAGTACTGCAGTATTTGATTAACCAAGCTTCTGCAGATTTTGTGATTCTTGGGACTTTTTTGATGTAAGAAACACTTTGTGCTTATTCTTCCCATTGTGAATTTTTTCCTGCCATTCTTCTGCCATAGGCCCTTAAGAATTTTTTTAAATAGAAAATTAGGCATTCTATTTATCCTTTGTGAAACTATGGTATAAAGCCGGGCTGGCTGCTGCTTTCTGCTTGTCTGAGTCCATGGTAGTCAGTACCAGCTGCCCATGCGTCCTGCCAGGCTTCCAGCTCGGTGCAGCGTCTCCCCAGGTTGTCAGCTCTTAAGGACAAGAATTATTTTAACTATCCTACCGTGTGCAGCAGCACATTAACGTGAGGAATTTTTATATACCAATCTTGCTCTATTTTGTCCTAGAAAATTCTATCATGCATACATTTTCTGATGAGACACTCAACAGGGAATTGATTATTTGAGCTTAGTGCTTCTCAGTTGTTGCAGAGACGTCATAATGGCTTATCCACATTAGTAATCGGACTGTAGCTCGTTTTATGGTTCCCCACATGAGGACAGTCCTCTTCCCAGTTGAAGACATCTATTAGCGTTACTTGAATTCCTACGCCAGATCTCTAGTATCTATCTACCTGTTTATAGCGCAGTGTCAAATGAAGTCAAAATGTGGGGTGTTTGAAGAAAATGTTCCCAAGTATTCACTGGCATAGAATTATAAACTACTTTTAAAGTGTTATGGCATAACATACAGCATAAAAATACTTTATATACATCTGAAAATCTGTGCCATTCATTACTGCAGTTTCTCAAGGGCCAACAGAGGCAAGGAAAACACCTCTACACCATCTGGGACGTAACTTTCCCAGGAAAAAAACGTAGTCTTCAATTGTGTTGTGTGTTCTAACTCAAAACATGTAAATTCTTCCACTTAGAAGTAAAGATTTTCTTAACATGCTCCTGTGTTCATGCTTGGGGACAGGAGTGACAAGGTTGGTTAGAAGCTTTACCCGGAGCTTAGAAGCAGCAGAGCTCCAGGCCGGGACCTCCAAGAATTGGAAAGCTTAGCACGAGGTCTGCAATAGCCTGGCTTGGTCTTTTGGCCTGTAAGTATAATAAACAGTTCAGGATTCATTTCCTAAAGGATTCACAAAAAGGAACCTGTACAAAATATACATACAGTTCTTTATTAAACAACTGTAAACACTTCACTGTAAAAATCCATAAAACTTTATAAACAAACTTTTGTAAATAGAATCTATACTACAGTAAAAGAATTAACACAATTATTTACATGCAATACTGACAAATTTGGCACTTATTGAAAAAAAATATGCAAAACACTTGCTGAAAAAGAAATTTAAAATTATAAAACCTCGGAGCATCACTACCATGCACTTTGCAAATACCTCACAAGCACTTGTGGCACAGTGAGCAGGGAGTGCTGAGCTCCCGGGGTATTTATGTGACTTTTAAGGTGCTCCCATAAGTCTGCTGTAGAACCACCTGAACATTGTCGAGAATAAAGTCGAATGCCATGTTCCAGACCGACTCTACCGACTGCTGCATCAACCTGCAGGTACGAGAGAGGTCAGGCAGCTGACGATTCCTTCAAGAACCAGTTTAACTGCTTTAGGGTTTTAACATTTTTATGTAAGAATCAAAAATCGATTCTGACAACCCACACTCTAGAACACCTGAAAGCACTTCCCGTGGTTCTAAACTACACCACTGAGGGAGCATCACCCAGTCACTGTCATGGCACTTCTCTCTCTAGGGTCAAAGTGAAGGGCACCCTCTTCATGAGCCCAAAGGAACACAGTTCATGCAACACTCAGCACCTCACCCCCCTCGATTAGCTGTTTGACAAGCCACTGAATAATTACCTTTTCATGTACTTTATAACCAGGTCTAGTTTTTCCAAATCCTTCTCCTCTATCAGGTCGGTACAGTATTTCACGACTTGTAGAATGTCTTCTTCCATTGGATCTAGAAAGGAAAATGCAAATGAGAACCAGCCAATGATGTAGAAGAAAGCTACAGGGTTAAAGAAAAGTACAGTTCTGCAACCACACACATGACCAGGCTAAACAAGGGACTTTTCACAGCCAGCCTGAGTATAAAAGGTTAGGGGGTGGCTGGTTTAAGCCTATTAGGTTGAGAAAAATGAGCTCTATCTATGCAGTCGAGTCTGTTCATGCTGTGTTTGTGCCTAGCTACCGCTGTGCCAGCCTACCTGAGATGGTGGTTATCCACTCTCTGAGCAAGGCCTTCACATCACTGAACTCAACAGCGCCAGCCAGGCTGGGTGCTGGGGGTCTGATACAGGGAGATGGCTCAGGCTGTGGCCCAGACAGGCCTGGCACACCTGAGATGGAGGCTGAGTGTTCACCCTGATAAGAAAACATGATAAAATGTTACATTTACATAACATCAAGAGCTGATGAGAGGTTAAAGTTTAAGAAGCATCAGAAAATGTTACCAGAGGTTTCTCAGGAACAGGACCTTCGTGTTTCAGAAACCCATCCATCAGCTTCTGGGGATTCCCGCAGACCCCTGGCACAGTTTTTGTAGGACTATCGAGCAGCTTATTTTTCAGAGGACTCTGAATCTTGGGGGAACTGATGGGGTTTTTTTTCCTGTTTCGTTTTGTTTCTTTTACTGCTGCTGGTTTTAGCTGAAGTAAGGGATTCTTTGCCACTGAAAGATGAACGTAAGACACTCAACCAATGTGTCTGCCTACCAAGACGGTTCTCTTTCCCCTAACACACGCAGACCCTAACAAGGCCTCTTGCTAAGACTGGAGGCAGCTCATGAATGCAGGCCCTCCATCGCCTAGTCTGTGCTCTACCACTCACTTATCTGACCTCGCAGGGGCTGCACAGAAGGGTTACGTGAACCGCAGCAGGTGAAGCATAAGCATTCGACTCAGCAGGCCCTGCCCTGTTTTCACAGTAGATGTGTTCGTGACCCATGGTCAGAAACCTTCAGGTAGTTTTAAGTGTATGTCCTTTAATGTATTAGTCTCAAAGGACAATGGCCTTGACAAGTATTTAAAAAGATTTCTGGTAATAAAGTAAAAAAAAAAAATGGTGTTCTTAAGTTATAGACACAAACTGCACTAGGCCTGTAATGGACCCACACTGTACACCTCTTCTTTCCCCCGATCTGAAGGGCTCTTCACATGACAGCTCAGACTCGACGATTACCTACGACAATAATCACACACAACTACAATGCCATTTCTTTTATTACTGGCTACACATCACCTCCAGGGCTTACCAGCTGTGCTGGCTGGCTGCTGGGGCACAGCCTCTCCCTGCCGCTGTCTTTGCTCATACGCTGCGTTCAGCTCCATCTGAAGCTCAGGAGGAAGGGCAGCAAACACCTCAGGGTCCACCTGGTGAGAAAGAGAAGGTTCAAGTCACACCCAAGTAGATTCTCATGGCAGCTGGATTATATTCACAAAACATTTTGTTTGTGATCTGCATAAATCCTATTAGGTCCTCAATATCAGGGCTCATTCACTACATACTCACAAGGTTTTAGGATGAGAATAAGAAATAAAATTTTGAGTATGAACTAAAAAAAAAAAACAACAACCCAGGGTAAGAAGCACCCAAGAAAGCCAGGCTCATGTATAATGTTTTTTACAATGCCACAATAAGACTAGTGTCCCCAGTGTATGATCAGGCTTCCCTACCGTCACTCGAATATTGCCCACTGGTCTCTGGCCAGTGATGCACGAGCCAGGTGTATATATCTGCTTGTCTGCTAGGTGGAAGCACCCACACACCACACCCTTGGGAGACACTGCTGTCAGTCTCTGTCCTTGAGGTGGTGAGCCAGCACCCCTTGTTCCCCAGTGCATAGGGGTGTGGACTACAATGAGTTGGGGTACAAAGGGGCCGACACGCTCTGAGTTGGAAGGACAGAGCATATTGAAACTGGTGGAAGGCCCTAACCTCACCTTACCTGTGACAATGCTGGAAGAGCTATGACATTAATCCCCGAGTCACTGTCAGATTCTTGAGGTTCTGGTATTTGTAACAAAACTGTCCCAATTGGCTGTGGCAAAATTCCTGTACTGCAGCCATTTAGTGGTTGGTTCTTCCTGTCGCTGTGCAGCTCTGCTTGCTGGGCAGCACAGGCGCACTCCACCTGCTCCCGGAGGTCGGGTGGCAGTGATTCCAGAACAGACTGGTCAAGCTGCAAGGACACATGGAGTCTGCGGTTAAGCCATGACCTGGGATGACGTACCAGAGCATTCACGTGGCACTGAGGACGGCTAACTAGGCCAAGAAAGCACCCCCAAAACCAGCACAAGTTTTGGAATATCTCGGCCTTTTGCCACTGAAGCCTGAAGCCCAAATACACTCACTGACTCTCCTGCAAGAGGAGCAGACAGACAGGAAGTGCCTTTGTTAAGCCCCAATCTAAGAACCCACCCATGGGCAGGGGCCATGCCTAAGGCAGATGTCCAATTTCTGGGTCAGAAGTTTACCTTGCAGATTGGAAACATGCCCCTAAATACAAATAATTGTAGTCTGTGAGAAGCCAGCAAGAAAAAAGGAATTCTAGAAGCTAACCTCCAGCCTACATAACAGAACTCCCTACTCCCTTGGCCACATTCCCCTACTGCCCATCCAGGCACATCCCTTAGCAAACACAAGCCCATAAGCTGGGTGTGCAGGTCTTATCCTGCCAGGTGCAACTATTTCTGGGTAAACTCAGCAAGTGGGATGCAGTACACCCATATCATAGAGGTCCCCTTTCCCAGTTTACAGCCAGGATGCACGCATTCTTCAGCCTCCCACTACTTAGTGCAGCAGAGAACTCGACTTTTCCAGTATAGCTTAAAGTGCTCTCTTAGGCTTCCAAGGAGTAAAAATTCCAACAGTATGCCATTTACAGCCCACACCAACTGAATGAATAGCTTATGTTGGGACAGTCATCCACTACAGAGAGAACTGTTTGTAGATGCTGCAAGAAAACCTTCAACATAAGGCC
This sequence comes from Eidolon dupreanum, assembly GCA_028627145.1. Lineage (NCBI taxonomy): Eukaryota > Metazoa > Chordata > Mammalia > Chiroptera > Pteropodidae > Eidolon > Eidolon dupreanum. The sequence goes on from CM053515.1 coordinate 38,822,732, forward strand.
TTTACTAATAATAACCACCAAAGCTGCAAGTAGAAGAGAGTACGTGCATGTGATTACCACTGTCAAAAAGAGGTAAAGTGGCTGTGATAGTGGCAGTTTATGGAACTGGCTTTCATCCAAATTTTACAACTTGCAAGATTTGCAACACCACAGTGCTGGGGAAAGATCAGTAGTTCAATTCTAGAGACAAAAGAAACATTTCTGCCTAGAGATTTTTTAAGGAGACAATTAAACATGAATTTGAAAATACATATGCATATATGCATTTATAAATTAAAGACCATACTATACAAAAAGTTGCAAATCTCTAAAAAGCACAATCTTTTACCTAAACATCATTTCTCATTCAGAATTTAGTAATATCATGAGCCACCCTAAAAAGTCACTTTTTCTCCCTTTCTTGACTATACTGTCATTCTTACCCCACTTCCATACTTAAACTGTTGTTTAGAACGAAGAGATATACCTGGGAAGGTGATGGGACCTCTACACTCAGGTCAAGTCTCGACTTCAACCTGATGGGAGAACGCAGACCGTTCCATCTCCCTGAAGACTCAACTTTACCAGTAATAGGACTGATGCCTGACGTCAGATGTGTGGAGAAAGGTGGCAAGAAAGTGCAGGTTTTAGAAGCAGATGATAATTCCAGGTCCACGGCAGCCAGAAATACTGAAAGTATAGAAAATATATAAAATAGCCTCTTCAGATCATCTGGGGAAGGGCACTTTAATTCACACTTTATTACTGTTCACCAGAAATCAGATACTTTGTTTCTTAAGAGGTCACATGGATCACATGGAGCCACGCCAGACCACTTTTAACTAACTGCCTAAGGATACAAAAGGCACCAAAACAAAGAACCACACTGAGACCACCAACCTTCCTTATGCTCCTCTTCTGTGGATTTCTTAGCTTTCTGGACTTGGAAGAGATCGAGGACAGAGTGTGACCCGCCAGGAAAGTGGCCTGGATGAGCTGATGGGCGACTGGGGCATGCGGGAGGCTTTGGGATAGCTGGGACTAACTGGTTCACTTGAATCCCAACCTAGAACCAGAAGAAAGAACATGTTTCTAGGAAAACTAGAGTGAAATAGGAATTCAACTGAGCAAAATTCTCAGCAAACCCTCTTTTTACATCTTCTAAATCCTGTTTCTAGGATACAAGGTTAAATGGAAGTATGCAAACAGCTTTCTACACAATTTTATTACCAAAAACTTCTACACTAGCTAGTGAGCAGTTAGTCTCCTCAATCTGCAAGTATTTGATTCTATCTAAACAAACCTCAATCTCTTCAAAACCAGAAAGTCCCAGAAAGTGGGTGCTGTCCCCACTGGAGTTCCAGCCAGCTACATTTCGAAATAAGATTTAAAAAAATTTACATAGGGCACCATCTATATGCAGCCTTATTTCATATAAAATAAATGACATTAAAAAATGGACATGGGGTTGGGAGTGCAGTAGCAACCTGCAGGCATCTGTGCGACAGCCACCCCGCCCCTCCCACAGTCTGTTAGAACAGTGCTGCTAGGAGTTGAGTCATGGCCGCCCCAGCAGCTGCTCGATTCTTCTGCAAAACCCACACCAGGCCAAGTAACTAACTACCCCTTACTCAGGTGTGTGTGCACACAAATCAAATCACCAAAGTTTCAAGAAAATTAAGGTTTTCACATGTTCAATGCCCTCCCCTCTATCTGTTCCAAAGGCATCTTCCCATGCCTGTGGTAAGTTCTCTCACCCAGCCAGGCCAGCCGCCTTTCATCAGACACCAGAAAAAAAATCTGATTAAAAAGGACCTTATAGAGGGACAAGAACCTGCAGCTGCCCTGTCCCTCCCAGTCCCATCTACTTCTAAAGGAATGTGAATAGGAAGCAAGATAATGCATGTAAAAGTTAGTCCTTAGTTAATTTTTTTAAAAGTGCTGTAAAAACTCAAGATACAAAATTATTAATCTAGGTAGACAACAAAGAACTTTCAGAACAAACCTGACTCTTCTCTGCAAAATAGAGATCAGGTCTGATGAGAAAGGAGTTTTTAAGTTTCTATTCTGCTTGTATTTTATCAAAGGAGCTGAAACCTCCAAATAAACTATACCTGACCACAACCATTCTCAGATCAAGCCTCAAATGAAAAACAGTATTACAGAAAGGATTTTAAAATGTTATATACTTACCCCTCTCATATCCGATATATTTAGTTTCATTGTATGAAACATGTTTAGTGTAGCCTTTCCAATTATTTTTGCACTATCTGTTGCCTGGTCAAGAGTTACGGTCCTGTAAGTGGTAGAATTAACTTTTTAAAAGGAACAAAAGCTACATTCCATATGTATTCACTAGTATCTCAGTAGTACTCAACTGTTTAAAGAGTCAGAGAAAAATTGCAAAGCTATAAAAAATTTAAGTCTTAAATATAATCCTTAAAAATGACTGCGATATAGTCTTCCTTCAAGGAAGCCAGTAATACCAAGTTAATTACGCTGGCAGCAAGGAGAAAAGAAAAATCATATAGAACATGGAGATTTTAAGATAAAAATTAATGGAAACCTGGTCAACTAAAAATAAGTTGGAATTTTTTTAAAAAAAATATGTATTTTAGTTAATGCATATACAAATATAAGCATACTGTGTTGCAACTAAAGCATGGATGCTAAAGTACAATGTTTTAGGTCCAAGATTATCAATGTTGGTTGAAGTGCGGCTGATATTCAGAAAAGAGAGATGAAGCCCCTGCATTTTGATTCTTGACTCCACTTTCATTATGCTGGAGACAAAACCTTCAAAAATTTCAACATGTGAATATGCTCATTACAATTCTACCTTCCCTCAGAGGTTCTGTAAGTAGAAAAAGAGATGTGTGGGCAGCTCTGACAAAGGAGAAGTCAGTGCCCTGCCTACCAAGAGAGACTGGAACACGCAGCTCTTAGATCCTTAGGGACCCAGGAGGAGGGCCGCACTGCTAGGCACCACAGCTGCACTGACTGTATTTATCTTTTCAGGACCACGAGGACACTAGGTACCTAAAGTGCCTGTTTTTTAAAGGAAACCATTAGCAAAGTATTTCCACTGATTTGTTACCAAATAATTACTTTCAATTTACTTTACACAGGTGAAATACAGAATAACTTAAAAAGCAAGATTTTGGTAGACTATAGTGGCTTAAATGTGTTTATCTTCATTTCTTTCCAAAACACCAATAAACTGACTTGAAATGATTTTTAAAAGGTGAAACTCTTAGAAATGGGAGAAGAGACAAGAGGAGAGGAATTTAAAACACTGAAAGCAGCTCAGCAAGTGGCAAGCTGCCAAATGTCCACCAGAAGCCAACAGCAAGGCACCCGCTTGAGATGAGCCACTTGATGCCACAAAGCCTCAAGGAGTTCAGTCACTAAAGGTGCCAGGTGTCTCTGGGGGGACAAGAGAGGACAGGCTGAATTTGTGAAGGGGCAACAGCCACAGATGTTCCCCCACCCCGGTGAAGACTTGCCACAACCCACTGAAGAGATGCCACAGGGTACATGCACGGCTACAGGAAGGTGAGGCACCTCCATCAAGAGACACTTCCCCGCTAGAACCTCTTTCCCACCAAATCACCAGAATGCATCTTGTCACCCACCTCGTGGGCAAGCCTAACAGAAAAGACAGCAGGTCCTGCCACTGGGCCGTGGTGAGCAAGCTGTAGCGAGCCACTCTCCGCAGTGGCGCCCAGCAGCACATCCCACTGAGAACCTGGAGATTCTTTCCATAACATCTCAGCCATTCACATGGGAGGGGACAGCCCAGAACCATCAGACAGATAACTACTTGAAGAGGACCTCTAATATAAAAGACAGCAACCAAACAGGAAAGAAGGCACTCAGAGGGAAAGCTTGATCCCGGGACTAGAAAAATATTTAAGAGATAAGAGCGAGAACCACATCTGTGAAATGAGACACTTAAAACATCCAAGAATAAAACAAAACATTCAAATTTAAATTGTTTCTAGAAACAAAAAATTTAATACTGACAGAATACCCAGCACAAACACAAAAACCAAACGCTCAAACTCCAGAACCCCTGAGGTAAGATAAGGTCCTGGGGTTAGGAGGGAATGCGGGCACCCGACGCCAACAAGTAGGCAGAGGGCACGACCTTCTCAATGTGATCTCGAGAGACATGGCCACAGAACTGCTGCGTATTTGAGGAAATGACTTCTAGCTCTAAGTCACATTCATAACCTCCTAAGTCAGCACAGCCGTCATGCATGAGTAGAAATGCAGGCTTGAAAAACTCACCGCCCCACACTCCTCCTCAGGGGCACTGAGCAAGGTGACTGGCCAGTGCAACCTGAGGGCCTTACACCCACCCAGACCGGAGCAGCAGAGTGGCGGCTGGCCTGACAGAGCAAGGGCTTCAAGAAAAAAAGTCAAACCAATGGGCCATGATGGGCTGAAACGTACCGCACTGGAGGTGGGGAAGCAAACTCTGGCAAAGTCACATGAAAACAAACAAGCAAAACAAGACAGTAACTCCAGGAAAAACCAGTCCCACAGAAACAGAGTTGGGCCATAGAGGACAGTGTGGGTCGCCCAACACAGTGCACACGTGGCTGTCACACCAACACCAGACAGGGCCTGAGCTAAAAACTAATGGCCTGGCAGGGGACGGAAAAAATGCGCACACGGGGAAACAGCAGTGGGCTCAGGAGAGAGGAAGGAGTCAGAAAACATCCCACAAAAGTGAAATAAGCCAGAAACTACAATTTAAGTATCCAGAAATAGACATGTAAATACAGGAGGAAACCACTAAAAAGCTGACAAGAATGGCACTCAGAGCCAGGGAGGTGTGCACAGGACTGAAAACACTGCATGTGACACCTTCTCAACTGCTTATGACTTTGATAAAACATGTATGTGTGTATATATATATATATGTTAATTAAAATTAAAACACATGTACACAAAAGAACTCCAAGGGAGGGAAAATTCTCTTCTTAAAAGTAAAACTGTCAAAAGAAAAATTTTCCTAAGTGATAATCAAGCCTCAATCTACATGTGGCTTTGACAAGGAACTAAAAATCTGTCATTTCTAATTCAGCGTTATAATGTATCAGACTCTGTAAGTCACATGACTATGACCACAGGGTTTTGACTAAGGCCAATTAAGAGAGATCACGGAATTACAGAATGTTGAGCACCTCCCCTCAGCAGAGCATTATGTCAGACTTCAGCAGAGCCCACTTTTATTCTCTCTAAAGAACCAGACACTGAATAGCTGTGTCTAGTGGTCTCTTTCACACTCTTCATTTCCACAACTTCTTATATAAAAATCAATCTTCCCTCACAACAATCACATGAAAATAGTCCACAAGATGGATCTGGCTCACAGGAAGTAGTTTGTCAACCCCTGAATAGAGAAAATACAGGGTTGGTATTATAATATTGCATAATCGCCCACCTGAAGCATTTCTTACGCAGTTATAATACCAGCACAGAGTGAGGTTTAAGTTAAAGGCTCGCAGATGATCTAGATTTTGGTGACACTGATGAAATGACATGTTTCAATTAATCTTGTTCTCTTTTTGCATCGTCACATTTCATTCAAAGTTAATGTTTTAAGAGCAAAGCAAAATGTATTGTTTATTACTGTGTTTATTAAACAAAATCTTTATGTCATAGAGATAAACACGAGACACTGGGGAAATGACATGGCATCTGAGGTTTGCGTCATGGTGACGGGGTCAGGGAGGAAGGGTGGTGCAGGGGAGCTAACGGCAAATGGCTGAAATCAGGTGATGGGTATATGGGAGTCATTATACTGTTCTTCCTACTTCTGTTTATTTTTTAAAATTTCATGAGACTTTTTTTTTAACGTTTAGGACAAAAAAAAAAAAAGGCACAAATGCCAGCAATGGCAAACAGATACCTACTTACAAAAGAGCTGAATGAGTATTATCCCAGGTTGTGGGAAATAAAGTGTAACTAATCCCAACTTTTTTTAAATGTTGTAATTAGATTTTGGGAGAACATGGATTTTCCAAAGAGGATGATAATGGAAGCTGATTTTCTTAACAAGATAAGACAGAGGGAGCCCCGAGGTACTGCTGAATGCACCGCAACACACAATGCTAAGTAAATGCAAGATATTTAAAATTGCATATATGGCAAGAGGAAACTAATTACCACCAGCTCTCCCTCCAAAGGAAAATTATTTTATTTTTGGATGGTCCTTTCCCTGTATCTTGAAAAAATAAAGTTGCAGGTGACATTCCCAGAAAAGGTATTATAAACTGGACCTGATTTTCCCATAGAAACCATATTTAAAAAATTACATCGACAGCAAGGTCCTAAAAACCAACTTATTACAGAAATGACCACCAATGCTCTATTTAACTACCATTTGAAATATGGGTACATCAAAATGTTCACTGAAATAGGTAAATACAACAGTTCAAGATTACCAACTGCATAAAATATATTTCATAAATTATATTGTTTAATGTATAATTTATAATCCGTTTTCATGGTGAATGATAAAGCTGGAAGTTTTCTGTGTTTGAGAGTGTCATCTCATCACTCTCAGTGACATCTCTATAAATACATAAATGTAACTATATGGTTGGCATGAGCTTACCCTTAAAGTATATTCCAGAATTTCTCATATGTGGCTTTAAGGGTCAAAAGTCTCAAAGCTTTGGTTGACCAACAGATAAAATACAAAGCACACCTTGGTATAAAATTTCATGCAAAACTAAGTATTTTCATATTGGTCATAAATCTAAACTGAAGTTTTATATCAGTGGCCCTCACATAAAAAAGTGTTTAAATGTTTTCTACTAGTTTTCAGAAAGTAAAATGATTGATCTTTTCACAAACAGAAACCAGACCTCCCTAAATGAAGCAAATGTTGCACTAATCCATTTACTGGATCACTAGATTGAGAGTTCCCCCATGGGCCCCTTCCCCCGAGGCCACAACTGTCCCCCTCATGGCAGGTGTTAGGCTTTTCCCTTTCCTTCTATTCATGCACTGAAGTCAGCAGCTGGAAGACCCCCAGGGTGGGCTGGGAAGGTGGGCTGGGAAGGTCAGGGGGGCATTGCCAGGCTGACCTGCTGCCACAGGCCCCACGACTGGCTGAACCTGAGTGTGTGCACATTGCTCCGCAGGCCTTGGGCTGAGGTCTGCTCCACTGTCTCAACACCAGAGTTCTCAGCTCTTCACCCTTGCCCTCCCCACCATGGCCCTGGTTTCCTAGTCACTGTAATAACCTGCCGTGAAACACGATGCTCCAGCATCCCTCAAGATAAGCTTACCTGGCAATGTGATCACAAATGCCATGGCCTCCGAACTTTGCAGTCTCTATAGGGGCCCCCGGCTTTCGCACCATGACTTTGAGAGTCAGGCGCTTACCCTTCACACCAGCAGCTTCAAGTCGTCTTTGAATTTCTTCTGAAAGACTCAGAAGAAAAGATTCTGCTTCTTTTGGCTACGAAAAGGCATAAAAAACTCCCATGTTATTTGCCTATACACCTAACAATTCTTCAAATATTTTAACTTTCAATATGCACATTATTTACTATCCTGCTAAGCATCTGTTAAATACAAAGATTCTGCAAGCTCTGGGAATAGCAAGAGTTTTAGGACTTCATTTCAAGCATCAGGAGTCTGTGGTCTAACTGACAAGACAGCACTATGTGAGGACATAAAGGACAATATGAGGTGACACCCGTTCGGTTAGTACCTGGGTAAACCTTATTCCATAGTTGATCTCGGCTGAAACAGATTTTCTTTCCTTTTCAGTTCGAACTGGTCTATCATCCAAACCACGGCAGAATCTATAAAGCATCTGACCTGTTTTGGGACCAAATTCTTTTTGGAGTTTTGCCATGGTCATATACTGCAGGTCTCCACAAGTTTTAATTCCCAAAGATGCCAATTTGGATTCCATCGAACGTCCAACTCCTAGGAAAGGGGATATAGGTACATATATACATGTATACAGTTCTTTAATTCTGCACAAAAACTATTAAAAACAATTTATCAATATGAAAGAAATAACTATCATTCATGCATATAAGAATAAAAGAATGCAAGTTTTACTTATATCAAGGTTTCTACCTTACAAAATCAACTAAGTTACAGGCTTGTTTAAATGAGTCTACAGTATGGTTTACAGACATGCTTAGAGGCTCACAGATGTTAGGGCTCCACTGTGATGACACTGACAGCCAAACTTTACAGGAGCTTTTCACCCACATTTTCTTTAAAAGGGAACTAGAATAAGAACTTATGACACAGGCCCAAAACCCAAAATATCACCTCTGTCATCATACTGGACAAAGTATCACCAGTGACCTGGAAATGAAGGTTCCTTAAGCAAGCAGAATGGCAGTGGGGAAATACAGATTTATCAATAAATATGATCTTCCTTTAAAGGTGGGACCCCACCTAAAGCTGGGCCAGCAGACAGCAGCCCCAATGTCACATTCCTCAAGACGCAAGACTGGGCCTCACCCAAAGGGTGCTCATGGTCTGCCCCAAAGTTTAAAAAGGTGTCCACATCCAGGAAAGGTATTTAAGAGAGTAGTCTAAGGTAACCAAACGTATTGGAACAGTCTCCACACCATCAGGTCAAATCTTTCACATCAGTAAGGAGAAGACCATCCTGGCCTCCTGCAGGGTCCTATCAGAGGCCTCAGACTGACATCTGACACCTGCTTGTCATGTTGCTATTATTTGCTGAGTGTCTCCTGCCCACTGAGTGTCTTCAGTGGCAAGAACAAGCAGCAGAGTCCAGCTCTCCCAGGAGACCCACAGTGATGCATGGCAGGAGGTTAGGAGGCTGTCCCCTTCACAAAAGACCTAAAGTCTTGCACATAGGTGAGACAAGCTTAAACCAAGAGAAGTCAGATAAGAGGTTTCACGAAGCTCCATTTGTGCCGTTTTAAAGTTCAAGTCAGAGCAGAGAACAAGTAAACACAGCACCCAACTCAGCAGCAACACAAACCCCTCAGACGGGCAGCATTACAAAAAAGGTGAGACCCTAAGTGGAACCTGTCTGAGGCTTTTTCAAGGTGGGGAAGGGACACTCAAAGGAAAGGACAATCTTACACTGGGTTGACCAAAGTCAGAGAAAAGTAAGAATGACACTTAACACGGCCATTTGTGCTCAGGCAAGGCTCTCTGTCTCTATCCTGCCACCCAACCCCAACCCTTGTGTGATAATGACCTTTCTTGACAGACTAGTAAGCTGACCTGTTCTGATTTCCAAAGTCTGCAAGAGGCAATAACAACCCTGGATTAAGAATGTGTGTGTGTGTGTGCGCGCGCATGTGCTGGGGTGGGGCAACTTATCATTTTTTGAGAATATTTTTAAGTACACTGGACAGAACTATTCACTAATAGGCACAAAAAAAAGGTTATTACATTTACCATTACCAAATTAGCCGCAATCAACCTGATTTAACTGCACTGTCCCTCCAGGAAAGAAGAAAAGACTCTCCACTGCAAGGTTGTCTAGTGCAGTGGGTAGGCTCAGAGTCGAGTGTCTCAGGTGGGAGGCCTGCAGGTGGTCAGCCTCTGAGCCTGTGACCTTTACTGGGGTGGACAAATTAAGCTTGGAGTCGGCACTGAACCCTTAAGAGGGTGGCTAGTTTAACTGTAAGTGTCGTACTGGAAGGGGGCACAGACAGCTGAGCAGAAAAGTCACGAAGCTCAAGGCTCACACTGAATGTGGCCACCTCAAAAGGGGAAAGCCAAGAAATATGGCAGCTCAGAAGCAAGCGTCCGAATTGGAGAGAGGAAAAATAAAGACATGGAAGCTCCTGGTCAAGCCACTGGGACAAGGACTTGGCATCTGTCCTTGATAGGGAACTGCCACTCTAGACCAGAAGTGACTGATAATGTCTCCTCCCTAGCATCCAGAACTTGATAGTCCAGCAGAGACGCAGAAGGAAGAGTAAAGTTTTAAGAAAGTTTTCACTATCTAAATGAGCACTGTCCCACAGAACTTTCTGTGATCATGAAAATATTCCGTGCTGTTCAATGTGGCACTTGCCACTCATGAAGACAGAATGCTGACATGTGGCCAGTGCACCTAAGGAGCTGGGCTTCAGTTTTAACTTCAGTTAATCTCACTAATGTCACTTGGCGGCGGCTGCTGTCCTAGGACAGTGTACATCTTTAGGTCCACCTACACATCTATGATGTTTCTCTGAGAATGAAGTAACAGACACATAGTCTGGGTGCACAAACCCAGCATGGGTTAAACAGAGCACAGAAGGCCTTACACTATGAGTACTCAGCAGCCAGAGAGTGCTTGTGGGGTACAAGCAGCAAACTATGGTAAGCCCATTTCTCCTGGTTTATTAGAGCCAAATTTCCTCACAGCACCTTCTATAGGATATTAACAGGTGTTACAGATTCATCTTCAAATGTCTTTGGGAGACTGCTAATTGCAAACACATAAATAGCATGAAGGGCTCCCACACTTACAGGAAACCCTTTTATAAAGGAACAGCTTGTGCTCTTAGAGCACATTTTGGGAAAAGGTGGATTACAATGCCATCTTCAGGACAGGGATAACAACACAAAAGACTGATATTTTGCATATCTGCAACGTTCAAATTCATTAAGAATTGGCGGATTTTATAGAAGTTAAGTTTAAATATATGAAAATCACACAATTTTCAGTGACTACAATCTGGTTTTGCAGGTGAGGCCACATGAGAAGGTGGCTTGCCAGAGGAAGCCAACCTTGCTGCCTCCTATCTTTCAGACACCCTTTAGGGAATTCAAAGCTGTGCCTGAGAACTCACCCAGGACACGTAACCTCATTACTTGCCCTTCTAGAAATAAAGTCCCTCCAACCAGGAAGCAAATAAAGGTGAGAGGTCAAGGAACTAAAAATTCATTTCTATGTTAAAAAAAAACAAAAAATCCTACAAAAATGATTCATTTGAAGATGGTGTTATGGACTAAACAGTGTCTCCTCAAAATTCTTAAGTTAAAACACTAATACCCAGTATCTTAGAATGTAACTACAACTGAAACAGGACCTTGGAAGGTAAAATGAGGTCATGAGAGGGCCCTAATCCACTATGACTGGTGTCCCTACAGGAAGAGATTAGAACACAGACAACTCAGTCTTGGACTTCCAGCCTCTAGAATCTTGAGAAAAATTTCTGCTGTATAAGCAAGCTAGTCTGCGGTATTTTGTGATGGTAGCCTGAGCAAACAGAGATAGCCAATATAATACACTTGAATTCAAATTTCACATGCAGCTTTAAATATACTGGTTCCTTTCTATATAAAACTGTAATATGATGTGTTATTGAACTGTTTAAAATGTGTTGTCTAAAAGGTACAGTGAGTCCTCAATGTCGTTGATAGGTTGGAAACTTTGACTTTAAGCAAAATGATATGTAACTAACTAGTTTTACCCTAGGCTAATTGACAGAAATGAGAGTTTGGTTCCTACTGCATTTTTCCAGTCAGCAAACTTCGAAACACAGACCCAAAACATTTTTAATATTAAACACTGAAATAAATGTGAGTTCTGCATACATTTAAGGGAGATGAATAAAAATGAGTAAGATCATTGTTTTCCAAACCCCTGATTCTCCAGCTCAGGGTCACAAATGGCCAGAGTCCGTCCTGGCAGCTCAGGGCACCATGGGGATCCACCCTAGATGGAATACTCTCTATCGCAGGGCCACCCACACACATCCTACTCATTCAGATAGGGACAATGTAGACACACCAAGTCCCCTCACATGCACAGACAGTTCTGGGATGTGGGAGGAACCTGGAGTCCCCACAGAAAACCCATGCAGACCTGGGAGGACGTGACAGCTCCTCAAAGACAGAGGCTCTGGCTAGGAATCCATTATTTTTCTCATCAACATTGTAACAGACTGACACTCAATGAAATGTTAGTCAAGGAGGTGCTGTAAGTTGCTAGCTTGTTTTTATAAGGTTAATTATTCAAATTTAAACAGACCACCAAAATGTCATTTCCATATTTCTGACACTAATACATTTTTCAAGTTATTTACTAGGGGGTCAGGAAGCTTTAAAACTAACCCACTATAAAATGGCACTTGGGCAATTAATTATTTTATGGTCTATAATAGAAATTTCTTAGTTTAGACACACTTTAATTAGGCTTAAGAATATAGATCTAAAAACAGCTCTAAATCCATTTTAAATGAATTCATTCAAAAACCTTTTGTCAAAAATGTACTGCCTTGAACTTTCCCCACCACAAATACACAGGAGCTTTATGAAGCTAAGACAAGCTGCTTTACAAAAAACAGGAGAAGGTCATCTGAAACAGTTTTGGGATTGCTATATGGCTTAGAGAAACTGCTTAGAAAGAGGCATTTACCATAGAAAGCAAGTTTAAATATTTAATAATTGTGAAATGAATTGTCCTACACAAAAAATTACATCTCTTCAAGGCCCTTTTAAAAGGCAACCATTTTTCAGTTATAATTAGTTACATTTGATTTCCCCATGGAAAGATTTTTACATGCTAGGTTAGTTAGCCACACAGTAACTACATGAAAATGTAAAATAACCAAACATCCTTCCCCTTAGGCGAGAAAGATATCATGGAAGTTTTACTTCAACTTTTGAGTTAGCAGAACACAATACTTCCTCGTTAGGGTTTTATTCTTCCAAATATGATTCATACATTCTCTACTTTTAATTAAAATGACTGGTTTACTAAATTGAAGAAAACTATCATTAGTCCAGCAAGATAATTTTATAAATGGAGGACTTGATTCTCAAAATTTTATCATTGGCCTAGAAGTACACTATTTCAATTATGATTTATTTAAAGAACCAAAGTAAATTTCATCATATTCCCTTTAAAATGATTTCTTAGAATTCCTTAATCTTGATACTTGAGAAATATTTAAAGTAAAATACATGAGAAGTAAAACTAAAATGTAACATTAAGGTGCTGATAATTCAATTTAGAAGACAGTCACTGAAATTCCAAATTTTTTCATGGCACTCAAAAAAATAAACAAAAATTTTAATTCATGTTTTGGAAAAGAGAGGCACATTACAGAACTTTTAGCACTAATAATGTTCAGAATAAATAAATGTTAAAGAAATTTTGTATTTACCTGGTAGATTAGTAACTAGCTGACCTCTGATAAAATCATCAACTTCTTCTGGTTTTAGGTGGTACTGGCCATCTGGTTTTGCTTTTCTAGTTGCCATTCTAGCCAGGAGAATATTAGAACCTAAAAAGTAAAAAAAAATAAACAAAAAGCTGTTCAAGAAATATTCACAATTATTTTTTTAAATTTCTTAACGAAGACATCTACAGACAGGTTAGTGAACAAATTTCTAAAAATAATACACATAATTAATTTGCAATTTTGATCATTTCAAACACAGTACAAAAGTGGCAGAATTTTCTTAAGTGTCACAGATTATAATCAGCACAGTTACTGGATAGAGATAAATCTTGGTTCCAAAATAAATGCCATTTCAATGTCTCCTGCCCAGGGTAAAGGAACGAAGGAGGCAGTCCTAACTACTGTGATTTATAGGAAGTAAAGGCAATGATCGGAAATTAGTTCAGTTTACCAACCAGTGGATCCAGGCTCTGAAGGGAAATAAAGTCAAAAGAATGCTATCAGACTGGGAAAAAAAGAATACCCAAAGGGCCAGAAGTCTCACCTACGACTAGAACACCTGTAGTAGAAACTGAGGGTCTGAGAAGCTTAGAAAAAAAGAGAGTGAGGTCAGAGGTGTGGGTGTGGACACGAAACAGCAGCAGAGTGGAGGAAAAGGAACCGGGAACTGGGAAGGCATCTGGATCAGAGAAGCTAGTATATCAAGTGAACTTCTGGGTAAATAACATCTCCAGAAAATATGGAAGACCTACATAAAGGACATGTCTTGGTTTTATGGAAGACTTACGTAAGAAGTATGTGTTTACCTACAGTAAATATATAGATATCTATGAAGAGAAAAACTTCTAGACAGCCACAATGTGATAAAAGTGGTGAGTTCTGAAAAAGAAAAGAGGGCTAAGGAGTGTAGATACGTGGTGTTTTTGTTTTAATTGTTGAACTTAAAAGAATGTATTCATATTATACTTGAAATTAAAAATAAGTACAAGGAAAACAAAAAAACTCAGCCCATGCCTAAAACTGGAATACAGAAGGTAAGTCCCAAATGGGAGATGAAAAGAAACTGCAGGTCTTACATGAGGGAGTAAGCAGATGAGCTGGCTGGTAACTGGAGGGATGCCATGAGTGCATTAACCACGTTTCTATTTTCAGTACCTCATGATATTTCGACATCCTGAAATCTTGCTGGCCAGGGAGAGGCCGCCCTCCCAGGGCAAGCTAATTTCTAGAGAGTGAACAACTTGGGAGTGTGCCTCTTACATGCAAGCCAGCCACCCCCAACTCTCTCCTTATCAAACTCACATAAAAAGCCAATGTTCATCCTGCCCCAAATCATCCCAGGGCCAGGTACCAGGCAACTAGAGGTCAGCCTGATAGCCCGAAGACGCTAGAATTACCCAAAGTGGTCAATCCTAAACTGTTTACTCTGCCCTCAGCCTGCTCCTCACTCCTGCTTCTGCCTCCTGACCAAAAACTGCCACTTCCCTATGTGGCCCACAAGAGGTGTGGCATGTCCCCTCATCTTCTTAGGAGTGTTAAGTCATAAACATCTTCCTCCAATAGAGTAGCCTCTGTGTCATCGCTCAGTTATCTCCATAAACTAAGATCCCAAGAATACCAATGAGACAGGGAACTTCAGAAGGGTTTTTGAAGGAGAATGGAGAAAAGTAATGGTTGGAAGTGACAACGGAAAGCTAAAAGAAAAGTTCTCTTTCCTTTCCAAGCCTGTGGCATACAGAGCATGGCAGGGACAAACTGGACCCGCTTCAGAGAACAGCAATGAAAGAGGGACCTTGGCAAGAGGTGCTCAGCAATCTCAGAGGAAAAGGTGTTTTAGGGAAGTTGAGGTGTGAGGTAGGGCTCCCAAGGGCACAGCTGAGGGGTCAACAAAGGAAGCATAAACAGGCAAGAGTAACAGAGGAAACAGAGTGCTAGGCTTAAAAAGGATAATTGGTGGGAGGGACGGCACTATCATTGAGGGCACCTGTCACTGAAGCGACTTCCAGAGCTGCAAAGTAAGACAGGGCCAT
Source organism: Eidolon dupreanum (assembly GCA_028627145.1). Classification (NCBI taxonomy): domain Eukaryota; kingdom Metazoa; phylum Chordata; class Mammalia; order Chiroptera; family Pteropodidae; genus Eidolon; species Eidolon dupreanum. The sequence goes on from CM053515.1 coordinate 38,837,895, forward strand.
TGGGCATTCCAGAAAGAGGAAGTTCAGAAAGTGACTGAATTACAACAGACTTAGTAACGCTGGGCGCCATACCATCTTGCCCCAATGTTTCAAACATGGCTTCTGTGCATTTCTGAAAATACTGCTTACAAATATTGAATTCAATTCTCCCCATTTTTGAAGAATAAGTTAAGAAATATTCCACCTTGTTTATTCCAAAAATATTATCAACCATTTACTGGCATTTCTAATACTTTTATCTCATGTATTGCACAACTATGAGCAATGCTGCAAACTTCTTTAGAAGAGGTCTTATGCAGTAAGGCAATAAAAACAAAATCAAAAAATCACTCTTAAAAGTTACTTGATAGTCAGTGATCCCAAAGCAAAGTTATAAGTAAAATGGATGGTATGAGCTGAGCTGGTACTGACCAATTCCAACAGAGGCAGCACATTTAGTCTGGTCTTTGATTTCCATGCGGACAGCATTTGCAAACTCATCAGGAGTCAGTCTGGTCTCGGCAAGGATTTCAGTGATGTCTACCAGTGCTTCGTCACAACTGACTGCTTCAATGTTATGTGTGTAGCTATCAACACAAAGCAAAGGCAGTAAAGCACAGCCACTAGGTGCTATCCACACAGACACACAAACATTGCAAAATAGTTTTCCCCTAGTGTCTTTCTTCAAGATTTCCTCACAAGACTTAAGCTAAAAAATAGTGTTTTCATTAAACTATTCCAAGTGCCATTATTTAGTCACCTGACTTTTAACTGCAAAGTTAACTAATATTTTCTTTTTCCATATTATCTATCAAAAAACACAGCAGAAATCATCATTCTAATCCCTCTATACTGAGAGTATCTTTGTAAACCTCTGAGTAGTTGAAAACTGGCGGGTGAGTTAGAACTGTCAATAACATTTAATCTAAAAAACTTTCAAACATGGTTTACCAGAATCTTTAAGGAACAGAAAAACCACATAAATCAATTAAATAAGTAACTAATGCTGTTCTAAACAAAAATACCACAATTAAGTATCATTCACTGTAGCAGGCCTGGAGATACAGAATACGTTGGCCAATCAGCCCAAATGCCTCCGTAAAAGGACACCATTTACATCCCCAGAATGTGGAAACAATCTGGGCTTTGGTTTTTGTTTTTTGGTCATGACCGACCCACGCAAAGGACTCATTTTAATTAGCTGGAGAACAGGAGTGCTGCCATGTGGCCCCAATGCTAATCATATACGTGGACCACAAATGGGAGGATACCAGAGAGGCCTCAGAATCAAACTGTGTCTTCGGTAATCCACTTGGTAACGATACTAGGAGGGACAGGCCTCGTCTTCCACTCACATCTACTGCAGGTAACAAATCAGACTAATTAATATCTATATTCATCCAAGAGAGGAGTGCTTTGTTGATGCTTAGAAGGAGACATCTATGAAAGCAGAAGGTTTTACCTGAGGAGAACTTCTGCTTCCAAGTGGAAGCTACCCTGGGGGCATGGACCACACAGCTGAGGCAGCAGTCCCCCAGGGGTAGGGACACAACACAGTGAATGCTCCTCCCCCACATAAGAGCCGCATGCCGCCGGGATCATCTCACCAGACTAGAATCTACCAGGACCAGCACATGTGTGGCTCTCCCACAAATCCTCCTACCCTGAGCTTCAGGCTCGTGGTCTGCTCTAGAACCCAGAACACAGGAGGACCACTGCCCAGCTCAGTCACCCACTCCCCACCCTAATTTGAATGCTGCTACTGTCTTCAGCTTTGGAACAGATAAAAAAAAGTGCATTTTTCACTTGGTACCAATGCTCCCATATCTGGGTCTCAAGGACAGCGGTGATTACAGCTGTCTCATCATCCAGCACCCAGTCCCACATACCGATGCCAAGTAACTGCACGTGTCTCTTTCTAGTTTCTCTCCTGCTAAACTAAGCCCCATGAAGGCAGAGATTGGGCCTTATTCTTCTCTGTAGGATTAGCAGGATCAACAGTCACCTGTATTAATACTCAATAAACAGGTATTGGAAAGAATGCATTTAACCTAATGAGAAAGTTGAGGAAGAGGTAAAACTAAAGGCAAGAAGCTTCTCTTAGAACATCGATACAGCCCAGAGGTCGACAAGCCTGATTTGGTAAAGACGTAATGGGACACAGCCAGGCCCATTCATTGATATAATGTGTCTGTGGTTGCTTTCACTCTTATGCAGGAATACAGACCTCACACAGCCCTTGGTAGGGAAAATGTGCTCATTCCTGCTTTAGAGCACACAAGGCATGCACTCAAAAAAAAAAATTTGAGTTTTGAATTGATGTTAAATATACCCACAGTGTAAATGTTTTAAAAATTAATCTTTCATTTCTGACCAATTTTAGCAGTAAAAAGACAGAGCTACTATTGGTTAGTGGAGCTGCTCACAAAAAGGAGAGGGGACCGTCACACTGGATGCTGAGGGTACAGTTCCTGAGAGAAAAGTCTCGCAAAAGTGACCCTGCCAACCCTAAAGAAACTGGACTTGGTTTACTATCAGACAGAAGCAGCAGGAGGACAAAGAAATGCAGTGACAGTGTCATATACTGTACCTTGCCAACGTCTCATACATTGTGCGTGCGACTTCCTTATATGCATGAAAATCATATGGAACAGCTTGAAGATTAGGACAAAGTTGTTTAGCGTACCCAAAAAACATTCCATTCTTAATACCAACTTGTCTAGAGAAAAGATACAACACAATGGAGGTTAAACTAAAAAACTTTAAATGCAAAAAAAATACCAAGTATGTTGATATTCTCTCCCCATGCCACTAATACAATTTTCATTTAACTACATTCTCATTAGGGGTAAAAATAAGCATTAAGAAAACTTACAGGTTTGTTTCCTCCTCAAAGGGAATTACAAACTGTCTGATTAGGGTAAATGACATGGAGGTGTGCCAAAATGTTACTAAAATCTCAGGTTTGGCTCTTGTATTGGAAGATTTCTCCTAAGACTCAGACCCCTGACCCTTTTGCAGAGATGCCAGCTGCCATATGCTGGTGATATCACAACCACCATAGAACAGGAATGTGCAGTCAAAAACCAGTTTCTTTCCCTATCACATGGCACAGTTTGGCCAGGGTTCATGTCTCGAAGACAAAGCATACAATGAAAGAACTACACAAAAAACTGTGCTATGTTGACAAATAAAATGTGCCCACTCTACTACTGCCCAGTTCCCAAGAGACAAACTCCATGCTCCAGAAGTGGCTCCACAGTAGCTGAGAGGTCAACAGCATTGTATATAGTGAAATGACTGTGGGCTGGAGCCAGGGTTCCAGAACTTCGAGGAACTCAACTAAAAATGGTAAATTTAAAAAAATCTTTTGTGTCTCTCAATGGCCCATGTTATCCTTGATATTTAGAGCATGCAGCACAAAGGTATAATTATGAAATTATAGATAATTAGTAAATTTCCATTTTATCACTCTGCAATGGATCAAGAAAAAATATTAAACTAAAAACACAAGCAAAGTAATAATAAGCAATGTTTTCACCAGATTATACATGCCTATGGAAATACATCAAATAGTTATTCTATACATACATTCAATAAATATTTACCTAAGTGCTTACTTTGTATGGAGGTGTGCCCTATTTTAACAAACATATTTACAAACAGTCTTTAATTACTCAGAGGCCTGTGAACCCTCTCCATCTCAGACCCTCAATGAGAGCCAAGAAGGAGAATCTTCCAAGCTATTCAGAGAAAAAGCAAAATCACATGCATTCCTTATATATACAAAGACAGTAATGAGTTATCTGACCACAAAGTCCCTAGTAGGTGAGAAATATCTAACAGGAAGGAGAAAAGAAGGTGAAAGAAGTGATGACTGACAAATACATGGTAAAAAAATTCATTCAACAAAATTTTATGTCTCAGGCATTTTATGAAGTGGTATACAAAAAATGGTGAACATGAACTTTCAGAATGCTCGTGAGGACAACCCTGCCCTCACCCATCCAGGAAGGGTTATGGTCAGTGGTTACGTCCAGTAAGGCAAGGCACAATGTATAATAGTCTATAAGTCTACAGAGAAGTACATTAATAGCATATGACATTTCAATGAAGCTAGATATGTAGGTCAGCATAGAAAGGCTAAACTTATAAAGGAAATTATTCATTTTTAAAGGAATGTGTTGCACAGTTCCTATAAATACATTCTTACATTTACAATCATTTCATTTTCCAAGTTTTCACATATGAAAATCAACAGGGGCATGTTACCTAGAAGAGTAGAGCACATCTATGCATTGACTTGTGCACATCCACATCCTGGAGAGAAAGTCCATGAGCAAAGAGAACCTGAAGCTTCCCCAAACCAAGGGAAGCAAAAGATCCTGAGTCAATGGTTGGGAAATGAGATTTGTTTCATATAAAATAAATGAGTAAAGACTATCACACAGCAGTCTGAAGTGATGCCTCAGTCGGGTGACATCGTTCTCCTCCTCCTATTAAAACCCTAAGGCAGAACAGGCCACCAGTGAGTGCTTCCTGTGTGTGGCAGAAATGGCCTTTGCCAGTTTGCACCACAGGCAGCCTGTGCTTTCTGGCATCATGCTATGCTCGACAACCATGTCTGGTGTTGGATTTGACAACATAAAAAATTCACCACTAAGTGACTCTCCACTCGCCATACCAGCAGACAACTATGTGCCAATTAGGTGAATGAAGGGTCCTTACAAAAGCCTATGAAACGGAAGCCTTCAACAATCTGATAGTAAAAATCCATAATTCTAGGGTATTTGAGTGTCATTACCTATTCATCCACGTCTACCTTCTCACATACAAAGCTTGTTCTTTACAGTAATATGGCTAGAACTAATAGTAATGCATATTCTGACCTTCATACACACAGCTTACCTTTCTATGGCTTCTACCACCTCATGTTCCCACTCCATCCTTTGCCAACCCCATTATTCATCTGTCTACTGAAAACTCACCAACATGTAAAACTGGGATGACCATGCCCACAGTCCAGGCCCCACCTCAACCCCAGAAGCACCTCTAATGCAACTGTCAAAATACTTATTTTAAAAAAGTCTTCTCGCTTAAAGAAAATACGATTAGAGCTGCAACAATAGAATATCCAAGAAATGTTTTCTGGAGACCTTCGTTAGCAATGGACTTCTAGAAAATGGAAAATTACAATTAAAGGACAAACAACCCCACAGCTGTGGGTTTTTTGGTAGTTTTTTTCCAATTTATACTTGAATTCATTTTTGTCACTCTCCGCATCTCTTTAAATATTTGCCACTTAAGTAGCACTTTAATGGCTTCCTATATATTATTTGGCCCTCATATATTATACATTTAACTTAAAAATCATCATCTGTGACACATACAAATGCACCACTCAAACTCCAACAGAAGCCTAGAGTCTAGATGTAGCCTTGGCCACTAGAATCCAGAACCACCAGGAGCAAGTGAAGCTTCCACCTGGAGGGGCTGCTCTGGCAGACCCACCCAGCACCCAGCCTGGGGCACTGAGTGAGAAGAGAGATCCTGCAGAGGCCGAACAGAAAGGGTGGAGCTTTCATTTCATCAAGCAACAAAATCCAAACTGTTGAGGATCTGGGCTTCATCACACCCTCCAGACCCCAAACACAACTAACTGTTCAGCTATTAAAAGCACAGGTCACCACTCAGGAATTTAGCGGGGAAAACCAGGCTACTGAGCACAATATGAAACCTGCTCTAAACCACCTGTGCTAATGAAAACATAATAATCCAAATATACTTACACTTGACAATTTTTTAATTAAAATTTCAACTCCTCAGCTACACACATTGTCAACTAACAATGAAAAAAATTAGAACAATTCTGTCAATGAGAAAGGCAAAGTTAGTCTGGGAATATAAGTCTGACATGTCATGACTGGCAAGTAATTTAAAATATTTTATAATTATGCATGTCTGTATATGATGTTTTTTCTTAAATGTTCTATTTATAAAACGATTGGCAAGATTTTAAACAAACTATTCTCATTAGATAATGCTGAGTTGAAATATTTTTTGTTCAGATTAGACTTGCTTGAATAACCCCAACTTTTAAGCAAGACTGAAAAATGTTACATGTAGCAAATCATTGTTGTACATCTGAATATGCCAACTGTATCACAATTTTTAAAAAGTATCAATGATAAGCCAAAGACACTACCCTAATCTCTCTCAAAAAGACCGAAAAAATGTAACTGATATGGTTTTTATCATTATTATCAATGCCAACAATGTGTGAACACTTGCTGTGTTAGAGGTAAAAATGTCTGTGTTCAGTTATCAAGAAAAGAAAAAAATAAACACTGCTCTTTTTAATTAATCAATTCATTACTTCCTCTACTTTAACAACAATTATAATAGATTATTTTTAAACGACTGATTTTTTTTAAGTATCAGGAACACATATATAGTATTGTCTGTTTCTTCTTGCACTGAAACAGCCAATTGCAATGAGATTTTAAGGTTACTGTAAGATAAAGATCACACAGAAAGCTGGTGACAAGCTGACAACACTGTGATTTTAAATGAGATTATTAGGTATTCAAGTATGGAATTATTTATAATTTAAGAGACAACCAAGTTTTAACATAATTTTAAAAAGACACACTACAGGGAGGTTTAAATCACAAGGGATTTCTCTGAGCTGTCAGAGGACCAATGGAAGAAATAAAAGCCCTCCCTCTTCAAAACATCTGATTCTCTAATTCCATGCCTCAAAAGACAACAGTTTAAAAATGAGCGTCAAATTTCTTTTGGTTTCCACTGTAGGTACTGGTTCATCAGGAAACTAAGGTATTTATTTAAGGTTATCTAGCACTGGTGAGGTGAAAAAACAGGAACGAAAGGAATTAATGCTAGAAAACATTTTCATTCCGTCAAATGTCTGTAACATTAAAACACAGACCTGACTAGCATGTCTGAATTCATTTCAAAAGATTATATAAACTAAGTAAGTAAATTAACTATTCTTAAATATTATGTCACACAATTTCTACATACCTGGCTTCATAACTACAAGATGCAATTTCAGCCTTTGATAAAACAGAATCAATTCCATTTGTTTGTGCAGAATCTTGATTCTCCCATTCTGATGAATCTGGTATATCTGCTTTAAAAATAACAAAATTTAATGACTATCTTATAAACTGGTTCTCCTCAACTTTCAATCAACATATTTTCCATTCTTATAATAAATCAATTTACAAGGAAAAAATAAATTTATATATAAGTTTAATAAATTCCAAATAGTTATTTCCACTGATATTTATCATCTTACTTAGTAAAAGAAAATCTATAACTCTAAAATGGTTTGCTTCCATGAAGTTCTTCACCAGCAGTCAGATAAAAACTCAGAATAAGTTGAAAGTATTGTTTTAATAATAGTTTTAAAAAAATATATATCGAAAGATACATAAATATAAAATATCCCCTGAACCCAGTCTCTTTAGATGGACAAGGATGGAAAGTGATCTGTAAGATGAACCTCCTTCCACAGCCTTAAAAGGATTATACAGCTCTTTGTAATGGGAGTTAATGGAAAATATAAATCTCTTTAAAGGTTCTTTGCTGTTTCCTAAAAGAACTATCTGCAAAACTTAAAGCTAATTAACAACATGTTCAACAAACATCAAATTCCTACAAGTCATTTGATTAAACGATAATTTAGGAGACAACATACCATAAAACAGTTTCATCTTAAGTTTAAGGTTTTTCTTTCACACACATATCAGGTAAAAGAGCTTCACAACATCATTCCCCCTTCAGAAAGTTCTACTTTTGGTTTAACAGTGCATATTCAAGTAACAACGTTCACATGCAATCAGAATATCAACTGCTTTACCAAATACAAGCCTAGCCTAAACACTGCAGCTCACTGGTATCTCTGCACATCCAAGCCGAATCTGCAGCTTTACATCGATACCAAAGCACAGTCTGGGGAGCCTGCGGTGGCATCCACTCCACTTGCTTTACCACTATCAGCTTCACTAACAGTTAAGAAAAAGAGTAAAACACAATTTCATTTACAAGTCACTGGGTACGACTGTTAAGTTCCAAGAACAATATGCTTTAAAATCATATTTTAAAATCACAATCTCAACCATAGTTCTATTATGAACAAAAATACCATTAGTTAGTAAAACAAGACCAAGATATATACAACATCAGCTAATTTTAGACAAACCTATTCTGAGTCCGCTACCACAATATATATAACAAACTCAGTATTTCTCTTCTATTAGAGACATAATTTCCATGAAAAATCAGCCAAGTTAAAGCACCACCAGAAAAACATGGCAAAGTGTCTGGCTTCATAGGCTAAAACCACCTATGACTCCAGCAGTGACCATCTTTTACCCAACTATGCAACCTATACAAGCATTTCCAGATTGCAGCACCCACACACACAAAGCATAAATGCAAATCTAGCTCTGAGGACTGGCATCTTAATGAGGCCAAATCCAAATCCCACTTGCATTAAAAATGAAAACAGCCGAGTATATAATTTGAGCTATGATTTCTGATATACTGTGACTAACATGCTATACCATGACAAATTAAAGACAGAATGCAGAGCAGACTACCCAGTGTTTCCAAATGGTCTTAGAAGCTAAATACCTACTTTTACAGTCCATTATTCTAAGGATTGTGAGTATCACAGTTCCAGAGGCTGCTACTTAACCAAAAAAAAAAGAGTTGAGGCTTAAAACAGCCACAACCAACTGCCTTTCAAAGTATAACCATGAGTTATGCATCAAAGGCTGGGGAGTTAGGGGACTTCTATTTGAAGGGCCAGTTAAACAATCTAAGATACGTGTCTTGACAATTACAGAAAACCATGCTTGAGGCGACAGCAGTGTCTGAGGCCCCTGCGCTCCCAATGCCTGCCAGAGAGGTGGCGCCTAGGGCCCCTTGTGGGTGGCTGGGCGGCTGACCTTTTCCACCGTGCAGCAGGGTGCGTGGTCCCTCCGCCAGCGCAGTGAGTTGCTTCAAGGGAGATTCGGGGAAATGCAGGGACACACTGTCCTCACTGGAGGGCAAGGTAGAGAACTGCTCATCAAAACTTGACAAACTAGACGGGCACATGGAGAATGTGGAGGAACGGTTGGAGAAATCAGAGGCCAGGACCCAGGTCTGTGAAAAAGAAATCGCTGAGAATAAATCTATGGCTATGATTTTAAAAACTGTTGTTCTTTAGAATGAACACTGAAGTTGTTGAAGGGCCAGGAAATATCTGCATCCTGGAATCCAGGGAGGGATCAAAAGGCCCAACCACAAAATCACAAGTATAAATGGCTTCCAGATAATGAGGTCATCAATGAGAAGTGTCACCCTGAGCACTGCTCAGGAGGTGGCTACCAAGGAAGCCCCGGACAGTAAGCCCTTGCTTGTGCTCTCTGTTGGACAAAGAGTTTCTGAATACAATGAATAAGAAACTAAAGCTTCTACAAAGGGCTAAAGATGCAACTTGTTCTAATACTTTGCTAGACAAACAAGCCAACACATTAGAACTGAATTTTTAAAACAAAGCTAGTATGCAGAAGCCAGAGTCTTGAGTTGATCCTCAATGTTTTTAAATCTGGTGTCACATCTAATAAGGACCCAGAGAAAGAAAGATAAGGGATATAAAGGAAAGAGGAACAAAGACACTCTGACAACGCTAGTTCTAAGTACATGCTTAATGGCAACCAAACTTTATAATAGAGGACAACCAAAAATTTTGGTAAGCTCCGAATGGGTCGAAAGGTTTATTTAAGACATAAAAGTGAATGACGTCAAGTTAAAGAAAGAATATAAAACACAAAATATCACATTCATCTTTCCTAGTGACAAGAAAGCCTATTTTGACAGTTTTCAATGATAGAGTGTCCTTTTGGTTTACTACCCACAGTAGAGGTGGAGAGATATGAATTATAAAAAGATCATTAGAATGTTATGAAAATCCAGTGGCTAAACTGATGAAGACAATTAGGTAACCAAGGACAGTGAGTATTCTGTTAATAAACTGTTCATGGTCAGATCATCTGTGATGGAAGGAAAGACCTAAGAGTGGCTCTTTGCCACTCCTATGAAACGTGTGCTTGCCAAGGCTGAAATCCCAGACGCAGACTGCTGAGATAAGGAAGCGTGCAGTAAACACCAGATTCTACCCACTGGAGACACTCTGAGCACTGAATAACTGAGAGATGTTACTGAATGCTATGACTGGTACTTTTTCCCTCTTTCAACATGCATTTATTAAGTTTCTACTGAGTGTCTAGTATATGACCAGAAGTGTACACTTCCTTAAGCTACTTATTTGTATGGAACTTAAGATCTCATCTCTGAATATCACACAGAAAATATAAAAACCAACCTACCACAAAACTATACTACCAATACTTAAGAAACTACCCGTACCATCAAATACCACAAGACAACTATATCCAAACGAGCTCAGTATCAGCTACCTCAAGACCTGTTCATGACAAACAAAATGCTATAATCTCAAAAATCTCTTCAAAGATTTTAAAACCAAGAAAAGCTTTAGAAAATCTGGAAAACATGAAGATGTATCTGTAATTATTTTCTCTTGTACCTACACCATATAAACAGATGGCCACAACAAAAAGAGACTGCAATCCCAGAAAAGGCCCTCAGCCATGCTTACTGGCTTTCCTTTGGCCTTAATTTCACTGAAATCATTGCTAAAATAAACCCAAGGTTTTATAACTGAAAACTAGAGACCTGAAACAGTTGGGCTGAAATTTAACTGCATGCCTTCTGTTTTGTATATCTAATTTCTGACTACTTTCTGATTAGTATTTTTCTGAAAAACTGATTTAAAAAAAACTTTTTTGTTTTTTTTTTACAGACATCCATAAGGAAACTGACCGGTGTCAAAAAATTTAATTTCTGGGCAAATATTTCTCAGGGAAATTTACTCAGGGGAAAAAAAGATATATGAAAATCTTAACACTATCATAATTAGTATAAATTTATAATTTTTATTTATTAACAGCCAAAATTTAAAAGCCAAAGAGGTAAGAAAATGTTTCTCATATGAGATAGGTTCAAAAGAGATGAGGAATGACTGCTGGTATTTACCTTTTCATTCCAAAAAACGTTAAGTCCTACTGCTTCTTATTCCCATGCCTCACACAAATCTTTAGCAACACAAACTTTAGCATCTTTACTATGATAGGTGACCAACTACCAACTACATTTCAAGTTTAGAAGCTTCCACAAAAATGTCCATGATTTTCACCCCAATCTAAATTTATACAAAGCAAACTAATCACATCTTATAAAACATTCTTCACTCTCCATCCCAGGAAGATATATCGTCATCCATTTCAACAAAGCATAACTATAAAAATCAGTCATTTGTATTGTTACATTCAGATCTTGCTTTAAGATGTCACTGACAACCTTAAAACCCTTGAATGAAAAATCTAATTATTTCTCTGCTTTTGTTTTTATAATGACAACATCAATAGCAATATCCAGAAGTCTTCAGCAGGAGCACTGTGACTTGAAAGAGAGCTCATTATGTGTACCTGCCCTGCCTTTCAGGACTCTATTCTGGTAATACCGCCACTCCAACAGGGGGTCAGCGCCAGGACGCAAAGGTGCCCTTCCTGTGCCTCTATTACTTGTGACAGCCACTGGTTTTCCTGTGAGGAAAAGAATAAAATTATTTTTAAATTTAAGTACAAGAATGTTAACATTGACAAGTAAAGAAAAAATTTTAAAAATGACATTTTTTCTTTAGCTTTATTTTGGTGTTAATCCCTAGAAAAGCTATTATCTTTAAGGAATATGAATTGTCATGCACCCCCCTCTGCCATAAAAAAGTAAACTATTTATGACAATTTTGATGCATTTATTCAACTTTAAAGCAACACTATCACTTAGCTTTCCATGGCTTTTGTTTGGTTTCTTACAGTTGGAAAACAGATACCTCAGATCCTAGATTCAGACTAGGAGGGATAGGGAGCGAAACAGCAACTATATTTAGATTTTTAATATTTCTGGTATCAAAAAAGTAGGGTAAAATCTAGACTAATCCTTCGATTTTATAGCAAGAAACACAAATTAAATATATGTGCAGAGGAATCTGACCTACTATATAAGCAAATGCAAGTATACGGTCCTCAGTTTGAGGTTTAGTTTTAAACTTTTTCATATATCACTTCCTTGTGTGTTAAGTTATAAGTTAACTATAACTTCTAAAGCAAAAGCATGAATAATTTATATATTATACTGAATGCATTTATTGACAAAAAAATAACACATCAAAGAGTCACTCATGGGCTAAAATCAATTCTTTAACATTCTAAATACTCCTTTTAGAGCTGAAGCAGCAACTACTAGGACAAAAATCCAGTCCTGGAATTAACCCCAGGAGCCTCTTAGCTTTCCTTAAGGGAAGGTCTGACTCTCAGAGGAAAATGCTCATAGTTACATCTTTCAGACACAGAGAAAATCACTGAAAAACCCAGAATAAATATATTTTTTTAAAGTACTGATTAGCTGACAAAATATCTGAAATTCAAGTACAACAAAGACCACACAGATGACAACATATTTTAGTAACACAAAATTACAGTCAAAGAGCTGGAATGTTCACTATGTACAGGACAATTATTTACTCGAAAGAACCCAGCAACCCAAGTCGCAAAGACATGGCTACCGTAAAATTCCCACTTAAAAAAATATAGATAAAAATAAGGAAGATGCCTAATACAGGTCCTCATCTACATTAGTATGAGATGAGAGAGGCTTCAGCTGAAGATGAGTGTTCTTCCCTAAAAACTTGATTTCCATAGTAAAAAAAAACTTAAATTTCCCTACATCTTTCTTGACAATGAAAATTTGGAAGTGGGAACTGATTTTGCCAGAGAAAATTAAAATAAATATTTCTTTAAAAATTTTGTATAATCCTTAGAATATATATTTATAACAATATATCAATTTTCTTAAAACAAACAAGAATACAGACCTTTGAGATCTGGTCTATTTCGTATACCCACTGATACAAAGAAGCAATCCATATCAACATGCATTATACAGCTCTGATGTCTGGCTGAATTCAATAATGACATATTTCCTAGAAGGAAAAAAGAGAATGTTCAACCCCAAAACTAAACTTTAATATAAAAAAAACAGGTCTAATTAAATTTTAGAAATTATATGTTTACAAGTAGAATGAAATCTTAAAAAAAAAGCACAGGATCTATCAGATTATTTCTATCACCTCAAGAGAAGTCAAAGTTGTTTCTTTAAAAGTAATTCAGAGATCAGACTGAGCTTCCTAACAAATCAAAAAAATTCTGAAGACATGTTTTCTTAGTCTATATCCTAATAATTATGTCTCAAATTAAAGTTTGTTTAAATACTTATCTTTAAATTATTTCTGTGTGCTATTTTATAAAGATGTCTAAATGTGTTTTCATAATTACATGGAGCTAAGCAACTTTAGGTGGACACTATTCCACGTGGTGCACGAATATTCCCTGATAAAGCGATGATAAAAACTGCTACTATTATGGAGTGCCTGGTAGGTTTCAGCCACTGATGTAAGAGATTTACATGTGAGAATTTCAACACTATGCAACAGGTAAGCCTATTATCCCCATTTTACAGACTAATAACTTGCTGGTCATACAATCAGTAAGAGATTGAAGTGGTATTCAATCCCAGGCAGTCTGATTTTAGACCTCTCAAACCACCACACTATTATTCTAAACACATAATTTTATAGTCCATAAAGCAAAAATCTGTGTGTAACTCTCTTTATGCCATTAAATACTATTGAAAATCAGCTCGGAAGCTTATACGTCACTTCTAAGGAGATAAAAGTGAATGTCCTCACCAAAGGACACCAGCTTCTAATCACCTTGAGCTACAGGGAGAGTCACTGCCATCACTTTAACACTAACCCAGACACAGGTATGGCTTTTCCCTGCCTCACTCTTTCTGGTCCTCCAAGACACACAGTCTTGGAAATAAGAACGCCGAGCCTGTAAAAAGTTATGATCTCATAAAGGTATGTTCCTCTGGTAGATTTATGAATACCACTACCAACTGTTACTCGTAATAGGCTTCGAAAAACTTACATTATTCCCCCAAAAGGTTCAGACTTCAGACTACTCCATTCACTAAATTGTGACTGTGAAAGCAAGGCCCTGCGCCTTTGCTCACGTCATCTTCCTTAAGCTCACAACCCCACCAGGCAACCGTCATAGACGATCACTCACTCCATTGTCAAGAGGAAACTGAGACTCAGAGGGCTGAATGGACTTGCCCATGGTCCTGCTTGATGAGAGTGGCAGAGCCAGGATTTGGGTTCAGGCTATGTTATCTAACTCCAAAGCCATGCACTTCCTTGCTGCCCTCTATATAACCTTGAGAAATAATTAATAAAATAAACCTTAACAATGATGCTGTGTGAAAGTATTAAACATAATGTAAATAACCCAAAACAATGACTTTAAACATTCAAGTAGTACAGAATGCATATACCAAATATCTACTGAATGCTTTCATATTTTATCATTTTATTTCCATTCATGAAACTGATGCATAAGAGTTCTTTGAAGTTTTCAAAATTAAATGGCCTTTAGGTTACAAGGCCAAGGCATGATGTCAGGATAATCTAATACTTATAACATTATTCTGAAATATTTCATGAAAAACAAAAGCATTTATGAATACATCAAACACAGGAAAACATAAAAGAAAAAGCCCACAAGGAGGGGCTCTATCACCTTCTAGGACAGAACCATGAGCTTCTCTCTGCACCTCAGTTTCCACAGCTATAAATTAAAGGGTAATATTAGGTATTCTCTAAGATCCCTCCCCTGAAAAAAAAAAAAAAACTATAATCTGTAAAAAGCAACTAAAACCTCCAACCAGAAACTAATTTATGACTGACAAAGAAATATAGCCTATTAGTATTGGTTGTTTTTGATGTCAAGTATTTAAAAACAAAATACAATTAACCAATCTATTTATATGTAAAAATAATCTTGCTAAAAGTTTACCACTATAACAGCTATTATGTCAGTTATTTAATTATTTAAAAATCAGTATGATGCAAGCTTCTAGAAACTAATAGTTACCCTTACCAAACCAATGCATTCTTACAAGAGTTTAAGCACTGAATATAAACATGTTATATTTCACATAGTTTAAAATTTCAACAACTGATTAGGTCTATATGAGGAATGAATGTTCAGAATCCCAACCTTGTTACTGTTTAAAATGAAGAAATTTCAGTTAACCACACTTAAATCTAATTTTGTAAAAAATATTTTCATAAAGCAAGCTTTCTATACTCTGTCATACTTACTGTAACTTATATAACCTGGCACTGCTGAAGACTTATATTATGAAAGCTTAGTATTGGTCAGAAAATACCAATGAGAGCTTAAGAACAAAATGATCAAGCATGACTCTTTTTTAAGAAAACAATTTTAGTAAGTATCTACCTGTGTCAGATACAACAAGTGCAGACCTGCCTGTTTTCATTTTTTTTAACTTTTCCCTTCCTGGAAAGATACCACCACTTTGTTTTTGTAGGGTACTGACAAACTCAGTCAATTCACACTTCCACATTGATATGTGATGCAATCTTGACCGAGAATAGAAGTCTGAAATAAAACTGCAGCCAGAGGGTTTGGACGGTGCTGATGGTGCTGCCTTGCTGAGAGCAGGCACTGAAGAAGTGCTGTTTGTGCTTGAAGGGCCCTGAACAGTGGAGTGGTGAGCACCGTTTATTTTAGTGCTAGTGTGCAAAGCGGAGGAGGAGGAGGAGGAGGAGGAGGAGGAGGAGGAGGAGGAGGAGGAGGAGGAGGAGGGATTAGTTCTATGTGGGTCCCGCAAAGCATCCGTATTTCTGGTGCTTTGCTGCCACCGCTGCCCGCTGCAGTCTCTGAAGTCGGTGCTGCATTTCTCAGCCTTCTCTTCCTCTTGGGCAGAGTCAAGGGAAAGCCTACTGGCAACACTGCTGGCCACAGGCACCAAGCACTCCTGTGTCTGTAAGGCACCATTAGAGCTCTGAATGTGTCCATTAAAAATGGCAGGGCTGTCTCTGCAAGGTGGAATTCCGTTTTGTTTCCCTACTGGAAAGATCTGCTCCACCTCGACAAAATTAAAATCATTATTTGCATCTTCTTCATTCCAGCTGTTCATTCCATTGACTTTGACTTCATTTTCTGTCTCACTCTTCTTAATTATATGATTTCTAAAGCAAGAAAAAAATTGTTTTTAAATTAATGTCAGACTTCCAAGTTATAACAATTTTTCATTCAAGTATTGTCTTAGTGATACACACTTTGATATTTCTCCCCTGAAAACTGAGAAGTCATGAATTTTATATCCTTTTACTCTTCCAACAAGATAATTCTTTATTAAACCAAAGTAGCAAGATAATTAGGAAAATTCTAGAACATTAACAGCCTTTTAGTTTTTAAACCTTCAGATACTCCCAAAGAAGAAATCCAATGGAATCCTTTTAATATTGAAGGAAAAAAAAAAAAAAGCAAAACTCTATTTTCAATTACTTTCCTACCAAAAATTAATTGGAGTCTGTATGCTCCAAATACCCAGTTTATAGTACTGTTGGGCACATTCCAGGTAGTCAATAAATATTTGCTGAATTGATCGAATGTGAATAACTCCCATTAAAATGGGTAAGAGACCTGATCTGAATTCTTAATCCTTTTAATTTTAGTTTCATGTAAGCTGCTGTCCAACACATTAATCTCAGCACTGCTACAACTGTGAGGCCAGTTAGTGTCTGCACTGAGGAAAAGACTGACAGACCACATTCACTAATCCAGCAATAGGCCAGCTGCTACACAACTGGATAAAAGGAACCAGGGTAATTCAGCAAAATTTATAACTAGAAAAATGAGAACACTGATCCTATTAATAAGGGAAATGGCATTCCGCTTCTAAAAAAGCGTATTTAGATGCCAAGAAGGTCCAAGGCAACTTGGACCAAGTCTCCTGATGATAGGTTTATAAATATAAGACCTAGGACAAATGTTATGTTAAACTCACATCCTGGCTCCTCTACATTGTTTGCTTGGTACTGCTCTGTAATAAAGACATAATTTATTTACATTCACAAGAATTACCTAAGTAGCAAAAACAAACACCTGAATTATGGAGCATTAGTTCATTCTGCTTAGAAATGCCCAAAGCATCAATCCAATTTCATCTCAGGCTCCAGATGAGGGTACTACATACAATGCCAAGGCACAGGTAAAGTTTCCACAGTATTACCAGGTTTGCCCCAAGTCCCTCATCCTAATACCAATGTGGTGTATGAGTAACAACAGACTGAACACACAAAAAGGCACACGTGAGTCAGAGACAAAACATTACCACCCAGTTCTGGGTTGGCTATAGCTGACCATCTCATGGAATATGACAGCCACCTCTGGGTAAGTCCTATCCTCATAGATGATCAGCCATTTTAAGGGAAAAAAAGAACCAGAAATAATTAAAGAGGAAACAAAAAAACCTAATTTGTTACATGTCAGAGCAAGTCTCGCTCTTGAAATAAAAAAGAAAGCAAGGGAGCAAAAAGTCACATAAAAGAATTTAAAAGCAATTTTCAAAATCTATTAAACATACCAAAAAATAAAGATCAAAGAAAGCGACAAAGTGAAGTCAGTCAGAAAAGTCTTACATCTGTGTTTCTATGTCACAGATACTAAGATCCTTCACATGTATACCAGCAGCATACGCAACAAGGAATGCATATATTGGCAAGAAAACACATTGCAAATATACATTATTTCTTTAGCCTAGACAAATGGATATTTTTTTTAGCCTAGACAAATGGATATTTACAAAGTAGCTGTACTAAAAATATATCACAGGCAAAGATACATTTATTAGGCAATAGTGTAAATGTGTTAAAAAGTAAAATCTAATCAGTAAATTCTTCCTAAAACTGACACAAATAACTTCAAAAAACATAGACAATAGTCCCCCTTATCTGCAGTTTCCCTTTCCACAGTTTCCGTTACCTACCATCAGCTATGGCCTGAAAATATTAAATGGAAAATATCAGAAATAAGCAATTCATAAGTTTTAAATTGCATGTCTTTCAGGGTAGACTCGTTACCTAGGCATTTTATCATCTCACATAATCATAAGAAGGGTGACAGTACAGTAAAGCTTTTTTTTTTTTAACTTTTGGAATGCTTTGACAGAATGGAAGTATACAAATGAAGGTATTTTGAGAGATACCTTATTCACTTTTGTTATTAATTGTTCTACTTTATTATTAGTTATTGTTAATCTCTCTATGTCTAATTTATAAATTAAACTTTATCATAAGTGTGTATGTGTAGGAAAAAACAGCATACATAGGGTTCTGTACTGTCCACTGGGGGTCTTAGAACATAACCCCTGATGAATAAGGGGGACTACTCCATTTTCCTTAATTAGTGTGGGTAAGAAAAAAAAATAAAGTTGTTTACTGAAAGCTTTTCTGGCATTACCTGTTGTACACCTTCACAGTACTAAAAAAATTAAGTTTTAGGTAATGTGAAAATATGTGAATACGCTTCTAAGTGAATACAAGTTAAAGAACAAATAACAACAACTATAGAAGGTAGTAGTCTCGGATCCTCCCAGGTTAATTAGACTCTGGGTCTTTTGGAAAAAATATATCCAACTCCCAAAGCAAGCAATTTACAAATAATGAGAAGTCTGATGATAATGAACCACCTGATATACAAGTGTAGGTAACACATCAATTAACTGTGAAACCAATTTACCCAGGAATGTTGCAATTAAAGCTTAAATCAATATACATTTTTTTAAGTCAGTCAGTTACATGGAAAAAACTCTATTCCCTTCTAACTCTGCAATATTTAGGGCCAACTAAATTTTCACTGATATAAAATATTTACATGTTTAGAATCGTTATAAATGGGCAATTTAAAAAAATAAACTAGAAATGTTAATATTTTCATTAACTGTCTTTTCTATGCATAGCATTAAAAAAGTACAGCTGGTGTAGTTAGTTCATTTTTTTTTTTTAATGCCTACAACACCTGGTATTCCTAAGTGGTCTCCTAAGCAAGTACTAACCAGACCCAACCTTGTTTAGATTCTGGGATGAGACAAGATCAGGCACATTCAGGGTGGCATGACCGTAGACCAGTTAGTTCATTTTTGAGACATCCTATAGCAAATTCCTTGTGTGGAAATAACTACTTTCAGGAAAATCCATGGAAAATTTTACTTATAATAATTTACGATCCATTAATTTAACAGGGGAATCTAAAACGACTGAGAAAGCTTTCCTGCTTATATTCTATTTATGAAACCATCACAACTGAAATAATTTTTAGGTAAGACACCGACACACCTATTTCAACATGTTTTATACAGATGAATAGCAAAGTTTTACAACTGTTATCTCTCTCTTCAGCAGACAAGGGGCCGCACCCACTGCTAAAACCCAGTTTTGTAGTGTTCCCTCTATGGACAAACTTACACCCTGTTGTTGAGTTGTTTGGCTCTATTGCTTGGACCAGGGACAGGGTCCTCAGGTTTGCACACAGGATTGAAGGTGAGACCTTTCTGCACAGTGGACTGCTTGCTGTACAGCTGATAGGGAATGTAGGACAGGAGTCGTCCAGCTTTGATGCTGAAACAAAAAAGTAACACTTATTTAACAGTTCAACATTTGGGGAAAACGAGCTTTATAAGTCATCTGTTTTCCTAGTATATTCCTCTCCTTACACCTTAGTGATCCTAATACAATGTACTCTTAACTTAAACACTTTGGAATGACATTCCACACATGAAAAGACACACAGTGAAATTGTTAGTGGTCAACAATCCTACAAGATTAAGAAAGCAACCAAACAAAAAACTATAGAGTAGGATGAGAAAAACTACAAATAGAGAGTTAGACTAGTCAATATTTTAATCGACATGGCTAACATTTACCACAATTCTCTCTCAAACAACTGACATACAGTCAAACTTTCTTAAATCCCATATCACATAGTAAGTTTTCCCAGAATAAGTAAACTGGATGAGGATTCCCAATTTCCACAACTCCTGTTAGGTCTATTAAATGTGAAAAACTATAAAATAAAAAAAAAAAAATAGGACAAAATAAAGAACCTCAACTTTAAGAGTAATGAATAATTTATACTATTTTTATGTGTGAAAGAGTGATAGAGACAAGGCCACTTGAGGATACGAACTCTATGAGGGTAGAGGCTATAATATCATATATACCCTCTTCCAAATGTTTACTGCATAGCCAACATCATCAGTAAAGACCAGGGTGATATTAGCATTATTATAATACTAGGTGGTACTGGCACTCCTAAACACCTATTTCCTTTGTACTTCAGGACTAAAACTAACTTGATTAAGTGGTCTTAAAGTGACTTTTGCTTTCTAATAAATTAAGTTATATATGGTTACTGTACTGCTTAAAATATCATTTTCAATTCAAATTTTAAAACAGCCAATCAATAATATACCTATGTTAAGATTCAAATTTTAAAACAGGCTCCTTTAGTATCAGGAAATATTTCTAAACCTCTGACTATAAACTTAAAATATATACTACGGAAGTCAAACTTTAATTACTTAGAAAAAAATGAATAGACAACTTTTCTTATTGTATCATAAATCCAAGAGTTGTGACATTTTAATTTTCTCAAAGGGCACTACACTAAATATTAAAATAACCATGTAAGAAATGACTGAATTGGCTTACCAAAAAAAAAAAAAAAAAAAAAAATTTAAATACAGAGTCAACTGTAAATACAGGAAAACACAGTGATGATATACTCTAAAAATGGAACTATATGTTATACACTATGTTCTTTATGTAATTATATCACTATGTATTTAGTAATCCTACCTAAAGTACCTAAACTAGATCCAAATGCTAAAACTACTAAATTATGATGGTAAAGAACATACTAGTGACATCTCAATTTTCATTTACGTAAATCGATCTATCATCAGGGTAAGTTAGTTTTATGAAAATTACAGGTTATATTCAAATTTTAAAACCAAAATCCTAAAATTAGACCATGTGTTAATTTACTTTATTCTAATTTTTCTTCCTTTAACAGTTGATCTCAACTGCCTGCCAATGATCTTTCCTTATAGTATCATCTACCTCACCTGCTCCCTCCTCACCGCCCCCCACCTCTGGGGAGAGAGGCAATTCATATCTGAAGTGGAACCCTAACCTTAGCCTCCCACCCTTCATCATATGCAGCTATAACTAAGGAATCAGTAGAGAGTGAAACCACTCCTGATGTGCCGGCTGTACATTAGAAATAAGACAAAGGGTGATGAGCAGAGGAGATGCCTAGGGTCCTGCTTGCTTCTCCCACCCTAGTGATAGCATACGCAAGTGACACAGACTTTAAAGGTGGTATCTAAGGTCAATAACGACCACACAAGGTATAACATCTTATCCCAATCCTAACAAGAGCCTTGTCACTCAGTAGAAGTTTTAGGCTTATATAACTAAGTCCATGGAGACTGGTATAAAATAAGAAAGCCAATTTAAATACTGCAGGTCTCAAATCAGACATCCTCAGAGACACCTAGTAAGAGAAATTAAAGCCCAATGCACACATTAGACATGAAATTCTTTTAATTTGAAGCCTAAACCACTACATATCAGTTGTACACTCCTAATTATCCCTGCTTATCCATTTATCTAAACTACGATACATGGATAGAAATATTATGTGAAAGTGTATTTTTGAAAGTTCTTCTTAAAAAAAAATCTCTCAGGGATTCTATTTCTAATTCTGCTGCTTATCCTAAACACAAAGGGACTGTATCTGTATTTTCTTCTGTTCTTCTCCCCGCCCCCCCCCAAAAAAAAACCAAATATCCAAATCCAAATTTCAAAACTAAAAGGAGCTTCACTTTACCAAAAACTGGTTTTTTATATACCAAGCTTTCTATGTACTATATACACTGATATAATACATGAGAATTTACATTCTATACAATTGATTAGACACATTAATTTCAAGTGAAATATTCATCTCCTTGAGGAGTCTTGAGTTTTTGCTTTGCCCTACATAGCCCAGCCCCACTAAAGTTCTCTAAAATGAAACTCTGTATCTAACAGTTCTCTAAATCATTTCCTATTTCCACCAACTGACAATGAATTTACATTTAGTTATAATGAGATTTTGGAAAATTTTACAAAAATTACAACAACAAAATCATCACTACATTAATTTCTATTCCATTTTTTTCTTCTAGCTTATAGCAACAGCCCTTTCTTTATATGAAATAATTATGTACATTAAATGTATCTATGGTTCCAGTCAATGTCCCAGTCACCCTCTATTAGAAAAAATGGTATCTAACCCCGGCATACTCATCTGCCCACCCATTCAGGCATCTAACTCCTTTCATATTCAAAAGTGAATTTAAGGC
Organism: Eidolon dupreanum; assembly: GCA_028627145.1. NCBI lineage: Eukaryota > Metazoa > Chordata > Mammalia > Chiroptera > Pteropodidae > Eidolon > Eidolon dupreanum. Next base: position 38,860,371 of record CM053515.1, read on the forward strand.
GAGAAAGGAGATAATTATGTGCTATTATTCTACCATTAAGCAAAAATCATCTCTATGCAACAAAACTAAAATTCCTTCTACTCCATCACCTAAACTTTCCAACCACTCACAGAGATGCCATGAGCTTAGAAAAGGAAATAAACAGGTATGAAAATACATATGCAACTTCCTGCCCTTTCTCCTACAGAGTCCAGACTGTTTCTTATTATAGATACTGAGAGTTAGACTGTTCATTCTTTAGCTCCTAAAGACTGAGAATATATTTTCAAGTAAAATATTACCTATGAGTCCTCGGGGGGGTGGGGGTGGAGAGGATAGTCTGAAATGTGTGTTGGTTAGTCAGCCAAGTAAAAAGGAAACTAGAGTCATAAACATTTTCTATGAAGAATAAATGGAGGCAAGACACAAAAACACAAAGAAAATAAAAAAAATCATGAGATAAAGTTGCAATCAAGTTTTATTTAAATGAGTTGAATGAACACTCTAATATTGACACTGAAAGTAATCAGAAACAAACTTTTAACCCATGCGATGTATGAGATCCTCGGAGTACCAGGGTACATGACAAATGTGCTAACATATCATAGTCTGTGAGCTTCAAGAGAAAGGCCCGACTCTGCCTGAGACTCAGCACCCCAATGGAAAGCCTCAGTGAGCCAGCAGAACTGGAAGGATGGAGACCATACCTCTCCACTCACAGCAGAAACAGGTCCCAGGCTAAAGACTAAACATAGAATGAAGAACAAAAACTAACTCTACCTGTAATAACTTAGGATGTTTTCAAACTGTGCTCTGTGGCATTTCTCAGGCCTGACAAGGTCATGGGGTGATCACAGCAGCTCCTTAACTATTCTACAACTCAAATTTCAATGTGAAATTGTTTGAAGAAAAGGAGAATGACAAAAATTTGAAATCACTAACTTATACTATATACAAGTGTAGGATTTATAAGGTAGAGGTTTTAGTAAAATCATCTCATATCTTACACTAATGCACTGTACAGGCTTCTCATTAAAGGGCTTTCCTGCCTCCTAGCAGTTTTGGCCCTCCAATCACATGTACATTAACTCAGATTTCATGGCACAGCCACAGACACTAGAGAATTCTAACCAAAGCAAAGTAATCACCCCACATGCTTAGAAATGGTAGCTGCTTTTTAAACTGCTCAAACTAAAAACAAGAAAGCTAATTATAGAAGAGATCATGTATCATCCATTAACAGCTAATACAGTGTTTAAAATATTATGTATAAAATCTCATTTAAACACTGCTGAGAAGAGATTAAAAAGATTAGAGTATGAAAGAAACAATACTGTGATTTAACCCAAAGGATCTGTGCTAGGAGAAGTAGACACTGGGCATTTTACTTTATATACTAAGATATATGCCCAGATGGATCCATTTCCACATGGGCCAATTCTTCCTCAATAAGCTTAATTAAATGGCAAAGAGCAGACCCAAATAGGAGTCAGAAAACCTGGACTTTGAATCCTGCTGTTCTTGGGCAAACAGGTTGTCCTATTATTAGCCCTGCCTTCTTATAGATAAAATGAAGGAAAGAGGCCGTATTATTATGTTATTTTAAGTTGCTTCCGTCATTAAAAAACAGATGATTAAGCCCAACTTCAAGCTAAAATAAAATCCATTAAGATGAATTTTAAAACTTATCACTACTGCAGCTGCTTTTCCTATTGTATTATTTCTCTAGTTGCATTCCAGGCAAGAAGGAAGAGCAAGGGGAAAGAAAACAGCTATAACAAAAGCCACCATTTTCTAAGCAAATCAGGTCCTACTAGGAAAAAGCCCTTTTCAACTCCACTTTCCTACTGTCCATGATCTTCACCTTTCCTTGCAAAGCCAGACCAATATACCCAGGTCACATTTCTAGCCCTAGGCCTGGAATGTCCATGACCACACACAGCTGGCTGCAAAATGACTCTAACTTCTTATACACAGAAAATCTCACAAGTCCTCAAGGAGACACACTGCTTAGGCCATGTTTACTGATCCTATATAATGAATGGACAATGGGAAGGTCATGAGAACACAGCACAAGGAGTCAAGCGTATGCTCTATGAATGGGCATTCAACTTAATACCCCCAAGGTTTAAAAACTCTTGATCTATAAAATCCATTTGGATTTCTGGAAGCCAAATGAACGTTTTAAAAATGCACTTTTGACCTTTTGGAATTTGTTTTTTAATACTTGCTAATGTTTATACAATAAAAACAAAAATAAACAAGTTACTTCTTATACATTATGCCTGTACAATGTACCAAGCACTGTGCTAGTTTGCACAGATTATTTCAAGTTCTCACATAACCATGGCAAGCAGAGATTAGCCTTCTTTGACAAGTGAGGAAATGAGTTTCAGGATGACTGCATAGCTCTTCCTCAAGTTACACAAGATGACAGGGACACTCCACTCCTGAGTCTGGATGTGAGTCCCCAGGTAAGTCTCCAGAGACCAAGCACAGCCTTTCCCACTGCTCTGTTGCCTCCTACTAAAAATGGGCTACTTCACCTGCTATGCAAAGAAACTGAGCAATACTAAATCTGCTGAATAAATTTATGGAAAGGGTCAGATCAGTGAAATTTAGGCTTTTAAAAGAGAACTTGGAATTGACTAAAAAATTTCGAAGTCTGTTTCTTTAGCAATCCATTATACAATGTGACCATTCTTTCATACAATGATTATAATCTATTCATACATAAAATTATATTTTCACTTTCAACTTTCAAAAATCCAGCCATCACTCATATGTTTAACAAACCACTTCAAAATATAGATCACTTACATTATGGCTCATCACTGAAGTTCCAGATGACATTTAAACTTAGGAAGTTAGTATGAATGGCTAGCACTGAGTTACAATATATCACCTTCAAACCAAGAGCAGAAGAATTATGCTAGAATAACTAAGGACAGGCAGTAATAACACTAGGAACCAATCTCACTCCCAATGCTCCAGAGGCTCATGTTACCCTAATCTCTTTTCCCTTAGCACACATAACTTTTAACACGTGATATAATTTAATCATATATTAAGCACAGTTTATTATCTGTTTCCCTCAACAGACTTAGCTCCAAGACATAGGGGCAAGATCTGTTTTCTTCACTGATATTTCCAAAGTACATGGAGCACAAATACTTGCCAAATGAATTAACTTGCTTAATCAGCCCCCTCCCATCACTGCTTCCTGCTGCTTGAATCATTCCAAGGGATGTCAAATCCTATACCACCTGAATCATCAGTGTGAGGTTACAGGTACGGTAGTGCAGTTTAAGACATTACCACTTTTCACCCTTAAGTTAAGAGGCAATATAAGTGTCTATAACAGAAACTGAACATATTTCAATTTTTAAAACTTACTAAACATTAAACTTACCTTTCCACAATCCATTCTGGCCGAATTACTTTTTCCCCCTTTAATTCTTTAATTTTGGCTGTAGGAAGATTTGTGGCAATAATGTGAGTTGTTTTGGATCTGGAATAATACACATGGTATTGACCTCCATGCAACATCATTAGCTGTCTCAATTCCTCAGCAGAAGGATCTGTAAAATTAATATTAAAATATATTAAGAGTTTTCCATGTAAGAAAGCAGAGCCCTAGCTGAATAGTCCCTTAAGCCATTCAAAGAACATACCACTGGTTCACTTTCTCCTTGGCTGTGCTGCCAGTAAACAAAGTTGGGAGGTAACCCACAAGGTGATGAAGCTATTTTGCCTCAGCACATTCTCTTCCCCTAGCTGCTAAAGACAGTCAGCCAACAAAAACATCTACCGCTAAGAGGTGCCTAGAAGAACAAATAGAGGGAGTGCAAGTAATGAACTGAATACTATTAATAGAGCAAATCTTTTTAAACTTTTGACCACATTTAGCTACATAATCTTGATATTGGTATCTTATGTGTTTAAAAATCAACAACTATAAAGTTATTTAGAGATCCGTTTACAGAGACTCCAATTAACACTACAACTCTTCAAAACACAGCTGGTCCTCAGTATTATTTCGTTATTACACTGATGAGATGCCACAGGAACTTAATTCTTGCTCATATCAATTAGCCTATGGTAAAACCAGTTTCTTAAAGTCATAGAACCTATCAATGACATTAAGTGAGGACTGACTGTAATATAATAGCAATCAGATAAACTGCTCATACTTTCTACGAGCTGACTTGCTATAGGGCTTATTAATATACTTTAGTCCTATGAAATTTAAATTTTAAGAAAATATAAGTTAAAATAATCTTATTCAGTTTACTAATAAGAATTTGCATCAAAGCCAAGAAATAAAGTTCAACAATACAGAAAAAAAAAATTGTAGATCAAGAAACACCTTTTTAAAAAATTGTTTCAAAATCTTTTATTCTTAATAAAACTATAGAAACATATCTTAAAACTAGAATTGATGTAGTTTATGCTTTCCCATAAAAAGAAATGTTTCACTCACTAAAGTTATTATGTTATGACCTGCATTTACTAGTATCATCTAAACTAATTATTTTCAGTAGCTTTCTATTTCTTTCACCTATTATCCTAATTAAAGCTCTAAATCACACCTCCCCTGGAAACAGCTGCACCCCAGGTGTGGGGGTGGGGGCTGTCACAGGAAGCTTGTGTATCTACTTTGTTATTCATGCACCAGATTTTCCTTAAGCCCAAGTAATACAGGTCCAAGTACTTAATTTAACACTTTTATTATAATAACTATCTAATTAGGTGAGCTTTAGTCTTTAGAAGAAGAAAAAACTAACAAAACAAATAGATATGCCAGGTTTGATTAATTCTTGGTAAATTTGTACAGTGTAAAATTCATCTGATGTTGCTGATCACACACACTAGTGCTCCTCAGCAGAAATACAATGCAAACCAGAAATGCAAGCCACATATATAATTTAAAGATTTTTAGTAATCTCATTAAAAAGAGTAAAAAGGTGAAATTAGTTTAATATTTTTATATAACTCAATAGGTTCAAAATATTATCATTTCAACATGTAATCATTATAAAAAAACAGGATATTTCATGTTCTTTTTTCATACTACCTCTCCAGAATTCTGTGTGTATTCTGCATTAACAGCACACATCATTTAGACTGGCTACATTTCATATGCAGACATGTGGCCAGTGGCTACCAAACTGGACAGTGCACTAGAAAGAGAAATAAAAGCAACTTTTAAATAAAATTCAAATTCATAATAGGAGGTTTTCAGGGCTTAGGGATCACAAAATAAACCAAAAGCACCATGATGTTTTAATGTAAAATGGTAGGAAAATAATTAGCCAGCCAGGAATCTGTAGTTTACTTACTTTCCCTGAGATTAAAGAATGTGGCTGACCTTATAACAGTAAAAAGTACCAAATTAAAGGCTAGATATATGCAATAATATGGGCAGACACCAAATCCAATAGAAAGCACAGAAATGTAAAAAATTATGCAACAAGTTAATCTATTTTCTTAAACCAACTGTGACCGTATTAAAGGACTAAGCTAGGAAGGTGCTGGCCGCCAGGAAAAGTGCCTTTTGCACACCCACTCGTTAAGCCCTCTCCCCTCTCCTGGCTGCTCTTTGAAAGCCAATTACTGCAAAACTTTGTAAGTGGAAAACTTGGAGAGTTCATTGTTCTTTCGTGGGGTGAATTTAAGGGGACTCTTTGAAGTTAAATTCTGAAAACTCTCAAATTTCTTCAGTTTGAAGTAGACCATGAAAACCAACCTATTAGAAGGTAAGATCACATAAACTACAGTGTCAGACTGACCTGGGTGTAATCTTGGCTTTAACAGTCTTTAGCTAGCTGTGTGACTTTGAACTCCTTTGAGTGCTCTCCTCTTCCATTACAAATAAATAAGGCCATTATGATGAACTAAGTTTGAGATACAGGAAGCACTCAATGTTAAAACTGTTATTATCATAAAGTATGACATCAGAACTCCTTTTAAGTAATATATATGATTTGAGACTCCTGCCCTAGAACCTACCAAAAATGGTAGAAGACAATACACACACTGACATATATGGTGGCCCTGTCACACATTCGTAGAATTGTCAACAGTGCACTATGGACAGTGGTTAGGAACCACTCCATTAGCCCAAGCAGCCCAGCATACCTTTGGGAAATTCTATTTCTATTCCCCAAATCTTTACCAGTTAGTGTTATATCAGAACTAAAAGAGCTTTTAGGGATGTAACAACCATTTCATATCCCACACTGGTATAAACGAGATCAATCAAGTTAAACTGACTGGACCAATTCAAATAGTAAATAAAATTAACATTCCTTAAACCTCATTACATTCTCACTGTACATTAGAGTATAAAAAAGGTAACTAGATCCTACCAACCAAAATCATCACCACAGATTATCACTGACATTTTGGTGAAGATCCTTTAAGTAAAACAGTTATCTCTGAGGTTCAGCATATCCCAAAGAGACTTTACCGGGGGGGGGGGAGGGGAGAACAGCATTGGTTCTAAAAAAAAGATTTTTAAAAGGACATGTACCAACTGAATTATTTCCTTAAAGTTCTATTAAATTTTTAAACAAGAAAGTTATTATTCATTAATGCACTTAATAAAGTTTCGTATAAATAGCATCAATTTTAGGCAGATTACAGAAAGACAAATCACAGACTAGAGATATTAAGGTAACTTTCCAAAGTCACACACAGCTAGTGGGATAGCCACAATTCGGGTCCAGGTTTGATCACAAACTCAGACTTGTTCAAGCTTAACTCAATGGACCTTGGACAGAGAAGCCTGGTTTCCAGTTGCAGGTTAACACTGAAAAGTCATGACATCTTGGGCAACTGACTCACCTCACTTTTAGCCTTAGTTTCCTCACTGACAAAAAGGCTAGACATTTAAGACCCCTCACAAAGCTACCACACAGTTCTACACACTAAAACCATTACCTCCAGTAAACAAAATTTGAAGATCATTTCACAAATTTATGAGGGAAAGCAAAGCAGGTCACATCACACCCAATTTTACAAAAAAAAAAAAAAGAAACTAAAGCAGAAATATATGAAAAAAAAATACATAGATATACATACATACAAATTAGCAAGACACTGGAAAAGGTAGGTCAACAAATCATATATCTTGACTATTCAATAAACTACAATGTCTTGTACACGTAACAGGTACAAAATTCAAACAGTTTAGTCACAGAACAGGAAGCACTTAAAGCAAATGCTGTCTCTATTATGGCCAATATAATACTTGTAGCATAAGGGAAAACACAATGAACTGGAGACCGTGAGTCCTGAGTTTGGTCTGACTCTGCCATAATTAGCCAGGATGACATTAAGAAGTTTTCTAGTACCTTTGTGCTTTAGTGTGACAGAGGTCAAGGGATGATTGCAGCACGTAACTGCTAAAGTTCCTTCCAGACCTAAACTATTATAAATCTAGTTAGCTTCCAGACAAATTATCTACTGCTGGCTCATATTCCATTACAAGTAGGTTCCATCACATCAAATACCATCACCAAAAACAAAATCAGTATTACAAAACCAACTCTACAGACCATCAAAAACCCAGGAAGAGTACTAATGGCCTGGTTAAAACAAACATCTTTTATGATGTGCGTATTACTAGAACTCCTGCACAACTGAGTTTATCCTCTGTAATGGAAATTCTATATCTGATAGTATTATACGCTAACAATACTTGTGAGTAAAAGACAAAGATTTAAGGGATATTAACTTCTATTATTCCCTCAATAAGCAATATTATCAACAATATCACTTACATATATGTATGTACATATGTATGCTATCATCACATCCCAAATGGTCTACTCCTAAACACAAAAGATCTAAGACTTCTGAAGAAAAGGCGTAACTAATCTATTCATTTACAGCTTCACTCTTGAGCCTAGGCAGTGGTGGTTTGAAACATAATACATGAGGAAGGTGCTCAGAAAATCTCCATGACAAAGCAATATGGCAGTCATTTTTACGAGCAATAATCCTAAATATTTGATATAGAAATTTAAGATTAGTTGCCAGGTTCCCTAAGCCATTATATTTAACAAAATATTTTTAAAGAGAGATACAATACTTGGCACATCCTGTTACGGAGTAAGTGCCTCAATCCATGTTTAGAAAACAAAATAATAGTCAAGTTTTACACATGCATTAATAAAACTTGAAAAATATTATTTTTTTAACTTCTTGTAGGCAGAGGCCCTTATGTGTGTCCATCTAGTGAATAATATATATACATGTCAATCTTATTAAAACATCCACCTCTTTGTAAAGCAAAATAAAAACTCATTAATTTTATAACCATAGCAGGTAAAAAAAACTGAGGAAAGAAAATTAACATTACTTTAGCACCTTATCCAGTCAGGCACTCTACACACTTCACCTCACTTACCCTCACACTGGTGATTCCATTATGGCATCCAACAGTACAGCCTCAGCATCATTCTCTGTGAGATTATGAATTTCATTTTAATACTATGCTTATGAAACAAACAAAACCAAGCATTTTGGGGGATCATCTGGATAACCATTTCCTAACTAAGCACTGCCACATGATTTCAGTGTTCAAGTTTTATTATAAAGGTGCTGCAACTTTTGTCACACACTGCTTTAGATGTCATGGACTAATGTGGGCTATATAAATAATAGTGTATATTATTCAGCCTTAGAAAGGAAGCAAACTATAATACACGCTACAACCTGGATGAACCTTTAACACATGGTAAGGAGAACAGCTAGTCACAAATCAACAAACACTGTATAGATTCTACTCCTCTGAGGTATTTAGGGTAGTCAAAGTCATAGAAAAAGAAAGAAGAATGGTAAGGGCCAGGGAATGGAGGATGGAGAACAAGGGAGTTAATAGGTTTAGAATTTCAGTTCTGCAAGATGAAAAGGCTCTGGGGATTAGATGCAAAACAAGGTGAATATACTTAACAGTACTGAACTATATGCTTAAAAATGGTTAGGTTAAAGTGGTAAATTTTATGTTACATGTAACAAAAAACACATCTGGACAACTATTCCACACACAAAAAGAATGTGAGTGTGCTGGTTGGCACCATGCGTACACTGTGAGCTGCAAGTTTCATTTCAGCCAAACAGTATCACTCACATTTTAATATTAACTAGAATTTTATTGTCTTTTTAATTTCATCTGTTTAATTTTCAATTCTGCAAAACCCAAAATCATAAGAGCTTGATAAAACATTATTACGACTACCATTTTAGAGATGCTTGTGGAAATAGGTTAACATCTCACAGCTGTAAGAAGAGATGAGACTAGCTAATAAATCAAGAACAACTGGAATTAAATTAAAATCAAAGCCTTGATTCCTGATCCCAGGCTTATTCTCTAACTTACTACCTTTCAATTAAAAAAAAAAAAAAAAAACCCACAAACAAACAAAACCTCTCTTCTGTACTTCAGAAAAAAGTTTTTAGGGAAAAGATCAATAAAAATTAAGGGAGCCACTTGCAACAGTTAATAAACATTTCCACATTAATCCTAGAACCAGCACACATTCAATCAACTTTTCCAACCTTTTTTAAACTTTGATACTCTAACTGGAGACTGGGATTTACTAAATAAAAACTTACTAGAAACATTTCAACAAAGTGAAATGATGGTTTCTCATTCCAATCCTTTTTAAGCCAAATCCTTAGCTCCTTCAGCATCCTGCATGAGGTTTTATAAAGTAGGCCAATTTCAAATAAGAGAATTATAATGCAGCATTTTCAAGTTTTAATAAATCTAAAAGGTTATATAACTATATCTTGAACATACACATATTCTCCTTTTCTAGGTACACTTATAACATGCATCCTTTCTTGACAAAACACAGGATCCATCCAAGAACACTGATCAACAAGAAAATTTTTCATCTGAAACTGTATTTCTCAGTGAATAGGATTGTACGATTTAAGAAACTTAACAAACATCTTAGAAAGCTTTGCAAACCTGGACAATGGTGGTCACCAAGCAAACAAAACACTAAAGGGCAGTCTACTCCACCTAAAGAGAGGTGGCTGAGTACAGCCCGACTATGTTCTCAGCCCTATTCTACACAGCACTTCAATTCAGGACATAAGAACACAGATAGTTACATTTATTGGGCAACAGAATGTGGAAAGGTAACTTATGCAACAAAGCAATCTTGGTCAAAAAAAAAAAATACCTCAATGAGAAAAAGCTAACTGAAAATTAAGGTTCTACCTTTTATTTTAAAACAACTTTACCATTTTAGGATGTAGGAGAATTGGTACAATGGCAACACAGGAAGAAGTATCCAATGACTAAGCTGAATGAATGTCTCTTCCTTTTTAAAAAATTTAGCTCTACCTCTCCTTCTCTCTCAAAACAGCCACTTCAGATGATCACAAGTATGGGGGCAGAACAAGGTGGGGACAGCTCTGCTCCACATCACACAGGTCAGAGTACGCACAAGTAACTGATTCCACTTATGATTCATATATGCGAGACGCTGACCAACTTCATTAGAGAAGTACAGTAAAAATCAAGGATGAATCCTCTGCAGACCCGAGGACAAGTTATATTGGCTAATAAGCGTTTACTGATGTTCAGTCATGTACAAAACACCAAAGGAAACAAATTAAGAAACTGTTTTGCCTTAATGAAGACAGACGGTGACATTTAAACCAGGGATTTTCAAATTTTTTTTAATAGCAGAACTCTCATTTTAAATGAAATCTTACAAGAAATCCCTAAAATACCAAATAAAAGTAGTATTATGTAAGACATCTTTACTATGAAAGTTCAATTTGTAATATATACTTATTACCATTTTGCATTTCAGCACAGTACTGAAAAAATCCTGATTCACACACATTTTAGGACTATTAACATTTGCAACCATTTAAAAGAAGTTTTGTTTCCAAGTCTGTGTAAGTTACTTAACTGGACAAACAAAAGGTAAACAGCATGTTTGAGCTTTTTTTTTTTTTACCTGGTTTTAGCATACTTAAAAATACTGTAATTTTAAGACTGTAAAACTTTTAAGGAACTCAAGTTGATAAACAAATTCAAAACAACCAGCAGCTTTAATCAGGCTTCCAATAAGCACTCATGATATTGGAGAGGAAACTTATTAATCATGAATATATCCTCTGTACCCATATTTTTCCAGCATCCCACTTAAGAATTTAGTAAGATTCCAAAATGATTTTTAACACTAAATGTATAATATGATACATCAGAAGAAAAGTTTCCTTCCAAACCCAAGAGTCTATGAGTCTGTGATCACAGCAAGGGTTGGCCAAATCTAGCCCTTCTGTAAATGACGTTTTATTGGAATACAGCTGAGCAGCTACGACAGTGTGCATGGCCCATAAAGCTCTGGACTTGTACAGGAAGTATGCCAATCCCTAAGCTACAATACAGCCAAAGATTGCTACTTTAGGAAACCCATAACAAAATATTCGTTTTAAATATTTCTAAACCACTATTTCAGATACTGCTCAGAGAAGATAGCACAGGTTATGCTGCAGTAACATATGGACTCAAAATCTCAGTGACTGACAATGAAAGTTTATTTTTCACTCACGCAACATGTCCAACCTCTACTCCAAAATGCCCATGGAGCTGTGGCTCTATGTTATCTTTACTCTGGAATCTAGGCTGATGGAGAGACCTTTTTCTGAAGCACAAACTGGCTTTTAAAGCTTGATTCCCGAAGTGATAGAATATACCATTTCCGCTCACATTCTGTGAACATGGCCCACCCCAACTTGAACAAGTGGGAAAATGTAATCCTCTCCCAGGGAGGGTAAGTAGATTTTTGTGGGGAAAAAAACAAATAAACAACACATAGTCTACCACACAGTGTATTTAGAAAAATTTACCTAAGTAATCTGGTTTCCTTATTTTTGCAACCTATCTTATTAGCAGCATATTGCTACACCAATGTCTTAAGCCTTTTTAAAAGCAAAAAAAAAAAAAAAAAAAAAAAAAATCAAAGGCTCTCCTGTAATTTCTTGTTTTCCAAGACAAATAATAAAGCTCGGAATTATTTAAAGGTTATTCTTTATCCTACTAAAAACGCCTAGAAAAAAAATTGGAAAATAGAATATACAGCACTCATAGTTCTATCCCCAAAGAGAACGCTAGGATATATTTGCTTCTAGCACTTTTTTCTGTGTTTTTCTTTAATGAGGATCATCCACTACTTTATATTTTACAGTCTACACTTTTCTCATTTACCAGAAAGTTTTCTGTTACTACAAATTATCCAGTTTACTTTGTTTTAAGCCACCTTGTAAACATTATACTTTATAACTAAATTTCCATTCTCATACAATGCTTTGCTTTTAAACAAAACAATGTGATAAGATTATTTTTTACACAAACCTATACTGAGGGAAGCAACTAGGTTTACTGCCTTCAAATGGACTCTCAGAAGAACTATTGAGTCAAAAGGTTATAAACATATTAAAGGCTCTTCATATATTTCATATACTGCCACTTTTCAAAGCCAGTCTACTGTTATACTACTCTCACTCCAATAATGGATGGAGTGGTTATCTCATCATCCATGCCTAAATTAGGTATAATTACATAATAATTTTTAAAAATAAATGTTGCAAAAAACCTATCATGCATTTCTCTATTAGTGAAGTGAAACCTATTTCCATGTTTGTTACCCAGGTCTACTTCCCCAAATAGACCATTTCTGAAATCTGCCTTTTAATCAACTGGAATCTTAAGTGTTTTATTTACTAATATTTTTATATATGATTTTTTTTAGTCATCCCCCTCTGATCTATAGAAAACTCCTTTGTAACTTAAAATATTTAATGTGGTGCTGAAATGCGAGACTGTTCTAAGTGTTCTATAAATTTTAACTTATTTAATTTATAACTACATATATAACGATGTCTAATTTACGTATCAAATTTATATTCATGGAATTTCTAAGCTACTCTAAACCACATACCTATTCTTAGACCAGTTATACAGTTTTAACTGCTTAAAGCCTTCTATAATAGGTTTTGGGATGTCAGAGCTAGTTCTCACTGTTCTTTTTCATCACTTAGTCCCATCTGCCTTTTAAAGGTACTATTAGGGAAAAAATAAAATGTAAACCAGATCATTTTCTGTAGCAGGCTGGCTACTGGCAAATGGCACTAACAAGGATAAAAGTGCTGGGTGTGAATAATAATAAAAGGATTTTTTTTTCCCCATTTAGAAAAGCAAGGCTATGTTTATTTAGAGTCACAAGCAGTTGACTGACTCAGTTTAACTCAAACCCACAAGATGCATTTCTGCTTCACTCCATTCTGAGTCCCAGGGTTGGGGCCCAGAATGGCAGGAGTGCTGCCTAGGGCCCATTCACAGGTTTACAATCTGTGACTGAGACTGGCCAGGTAGGTCACCATCAGCAGGTCACTGATATTGCTGTTGAGCATGGTCTCAAAGTCATCAGGAACAATCTTGGGTACTTGGTTAACCAGACTCCTCAAGAAGCGGCCCACAGTATTGTCAGCTGACACCTTTCCAGACAGTACATCTTCTGTGTCCTGCAACACTGTGCTTAGGGCCTCCTGGATGCAAGCCGATGACCCTGCCACTTGCTGCAAGTCACTTGATAGTCCGATAATCTGGTTGGGACTAAAATAGGTCTTTGTGATTAGGTCAACACCAATGTGTTCAGTGTCATAATACACATATTTAACTGTCATACTGTCAGAGGTGTGACCATCACCCCCATGATCCTCCCAGGGACACCTATTAAAGTGCTAACATAGGCCTTGATGCTCATGTGGGCATTCTTGAGGCTAGTGTCCACAGTGAGGTGAACGGAGTTGGGGACTGTAGTACTCATGGATCAGCAGAGTGCTCTGTAATGTCATGGCTTGCAGCGTACCAGCCCAGGATGAGCTCATTGGGAGAGACTTTCTTGTGCAATTCATACATGTTCTTAGCAAATTCCATGTTGACAGCAACCTCATCTTCTGATTTATTGTGTGGTACAGAAAAGCAATTGGTGACTTCCACTGAATGCTTGTCAACAGTTCCCAGCAGCACCCTTGTTGCGCCGCTCGTAGCTGACCACAGAGAAGGCCAAAATGACCAGGTGCAGCTGGACCACACAGCTGCTGGGGAAGGAGCCTGGTAGAGCACGCCCAGCCAGCAACTGCGCCAGGGTCTGCACTGGGGCCAGGGTCTGGCCCAGAGCCACAGTCGTAGTCACCGCTGCCATGGGGTCTGGGGCTGAGGATAGGGCTGGAACTGAAGCCAGCACTAGTGCTGACGCTGGAGCCGAGGCTGGGGCTATAGCTGGGGCTGGGGCTGGAGTGGCCGGAGAAGCGCTCGCCAGTACCGCTGGTGTGGTCATTTTGTCAAGAGATAAAAATAAAAGGATTTCTAACAGTGCAAAAACTCAAAACTACTTAGTAGACGTTCTTACATAAAATAATGGGTGTTCCTTACACATGAAGGCACTCTAGGATATTAAGTATCTTCTGAATGAAATTTAAAATAAATTGTATTCTACACTATTCCTACTGTGAATTTCACAGAACATTCTTTGAGAATATTCTTCATGCAACAAAATTTCAGCATTCACTAAAACCAACCATAGTAACAGACAATGGCACACAGTAAAATTAAAAGGCAAATATCAAACATAGGACATACTCCCTTTAGGCCTGAAGCTCTGCAAGTGAACTGCAGCAGAGCAAATGCCATCACATTACACCAGAAGAGCCACGTGAAGACCAGTCTACGTCTCTGGCATGGCTTACATACAGAGTTTTGCTCATCTGGTTAGAACAACGTCTATAAACAAGTTTTAAACCTTGTACAAAAGCTTTCCTTGATATATTTATATTGAGAAAACATTCATTTTGTCACCATTTCATTCTGCATATCCAATGAGCTTGATTAAATGTTAGCTATACTACATACATGGCAGAAAGAAGCCAGCCAAATGGCTGCTTGTACCTTCTTTGGTCCTACAGTAGTAATATCCTTCATTATTGCATTTGAGTCTCACAATCCTATAAATCAGAAAAGATAATATACCATAGTGACTGATGAGGAATTAGAGAAAATCAGGTGACCTGTCCATAACCATCAGCGCTTGTGCAGACTGCCTATCTTCTCATCCCCACCCACTGCTCTTCCTGCAACAGCCACGCTTCCTCTAGATGCCTTTCTTCCCTGCCTGCCTCAGACTTACCATACTTAACCAAAAGCCAGAACCAAACAAAAATGGGAAAGTTTCAAAGCCCTACAGAACATATTTTTGAGTACCTAACAGGAGCAAATATGTACTAGACACTGGCAAAATTACAGTGGGTGGCACAAGTTAATACAGTAACTCTCCCAAGCTGGAGGTTAAATTCCTACATCCCTTAGTTAAAAGATCACAATTTCACAGAAATTGAAGGAGACGTGTTTATATCTATAGAAAATAATTCTTAGAAGGCATGTTTCCGAAAAAATTAATTTGTCAGCATTAAATGGACTATTTTCCTAAATCACCACTCACATGCTCAGAAAACATGAATATAAGGTTACTTGGAATGTAAATCTATTACACTTGCATGGTCCTTTGTCCATTCTGCAAATCTTGCCCAAGTATCTGCCCATCCACCTGCTTTTTCATCCACATCGGCAGTGCCAAAGTCACTGGGCCTGGTTTTCTAACCACAGACTGAAAACAGTAGAAAACAACCAGAATGCCTCTTTCCTTATCAACTATCCCAAACCCACTCCACAGAAGAGAGTAATTACATTACACTAGATTGAAGCACTAGCTTACCTGGGGAGCCTTCCACCCACATAAACATCCCCAGGACCTACCTTCTAGAGATTACAATTCAGTAAGCCTAGAATGTGGCTCATTTCTTAATTAAAAACTATAGATTCAAGAAGACTGAGTGTAATTAGCATACAAATAATAATGTTAATATTTTTATTTAAAATATTTTTACGTTCTGATATATGTCTATCCATTCTAATGAATGAAAACTACTACTCATTCATTCACCTAACATTTACTGAGCATCTTACAATGTGAATACCAGGCAAGGTTCTAGACCCTTGGAATGCAGCAATGACAAGACTCATATCTGTGCTCCATGGAACTTCTACTTCACCGGGAAGACAGAACATAAGTCAGATAAATAATCCATTTCAGATACAAATAAATACTATAAAAAGAAATAAAGCTGGATAGGGGTTAGAAAGCATCTGAAGGGCACCACACACCTATTTCAGATGAGGTGGTCAAGGAAAATCTTTGGGAGGAGGCAACATATGAGCAGAGAGCCAAATGATGAAGACTTGGGGAAGGCAGAAGGTCTCATGGTGCTGTCTGATCCATGTTTGGTTGGGGGCTACAACATGCAATGGGCTTTCTGACCCCAAAAAACTAAATGTGAAAGTAAGACCTGCCAATACAAAGCTTGGGTGTCAAAATAAATGTTTCTGGCAATAATGCTATTAAATTTAAAAACTATGGAATAGTTCAGACAGGGAAGGAGGCAAAATCTAATTTAACCTGGACCTTAATGGATGAATATAATTCCAGTTCACAGAAATAAGGGAATTTTTCATCAGAGGCAAAAGCACAAACAGAAGCATAGGAACTAAAAGTACAAAGACAAACCTAAAATATCAGATAAGCCTGTTGATCAAAATTAGAGAATGTTAAGGTGCAAATGTAGGTTAGAATTAGGACAAGAATGCCTTTACCCATTTTCATCTAGAAAACCCTATTTATCCAAGACCCAGCTAAAAAAGACAGTTTCTCTATGAAGGACACACTAACTCTGGAAAGCAATTACTGACTGCTCTGCTGTGTTGCCGCCCACATCTCTCTGGTCTGGTCTAACAAAATCAACATTCTTCATCATCCGCCAACTCTATTCAAACACAGTTCCTAACACACAAGCAGTGTACAAAATATATTTGTTCAATCAACTAGAGTAAAATGGGATGGAAGGTCTATAAATTAGAAAACTCAACATAGTAAAGATGTCAGTTCTCTCTGAATTGATCTAGGTTAATATAATTCCTAACCAAAATCCCAGCAAGTGCTATTTTGTCTGTGTCTATTTTGTGAAACAGACCCACTCAAACACGTCCTACTGATTTTTGACAGAACTGCAAAAGTAATCAATGGAGGAAGAGACAGCTTTTTCAACCAATGGTGCTACAACTAGATCCAAAGGCCACACAAAAAATTTAACTCAAAATGGATCATGTACTTAAATATAAAACATGACACTATACTATTTTTACAAGAAAAAAAGAAAATCTTTCTGATCTAGTGCTACACAGACTTTTGATGTGAAAACACAGTCTATAAAAGAAAAGATGGACAAATAGGACTTCATCAAAACCAAAAACTTGTGCTGTACGAAAGACCATGTGAAGAGGTTAAAAGACAAACTATAGACTGGGAAAAAATATTTGCAAATCAAATACCTGACAAAGAAATAGTACTTGGAATACATAAAGAACTCTCAAAACTCAACAGTAAAAAAAAAATAGCCCAATTAGAAAGTGGGCAAAAGACATGTACAGACATTTCACTGAAAAGGCTATATAGGTGGCAAACAAACACATGAAAGGATGTTCAATATCATTAGCCATCAGGCAAATGAATATTAAAACTGCAATGAGATAGTACTATACATGTTAGA
Source organism: Eidolon dupreanum (assembly GCA_028627145.1). Lineage (NCBI taxonomy): Eukaryota > Metazoa > Chordata > Mammalia > Chiroptera > Pteropodidae > Eidolon > Eidolon dupreanum. Next base: position 38,878,047 of record CM053515.1, read on the forward strand.
ATACCTAAATTAATTAAAACACAAAACAAAAATGCTGATGAGGATGCTTGGCAACTGTTACAAAAAATAAAATCACAATAAGGTATCACTACACACTTACTAAATGTTTAAAATACACTAAATACTGGCAGGGATGCAGAGAAACCAAATCACTCATATATTGCTAGTGAAAACATAAAATAGTACAACCAGTTGAGAAACAGTTTGGCAGTTTCTTAAAAAAATTAAACATGTGACCACCATATGACCCAGCAATTGCACTCTTATGCATACAAATGTTCACAGTTAAAACCAGGAAAAAAAACCCAGATGCTGTTAAGTGAGTGGTAACAAACTGTCAAACACCCATACAATGGAAAAGTACAACTCAGCAATAAAAAGGAAAAAAACTACTGACACATACAACTTGGATGAATCTCCAGAGTATTATGCTGAGTAAAAAAAAAAGTGCCAATCCCAAAAAGTTATATACCATGCTCTTTTATTTACGTAACATTTTTGAAATGAAAAAATATAGAAGTGGAGCCCAGATCAATCACTGCTATGGATAAGATGGGCTGAGAGGCTGAAAGAAGGAAAGCAGGTGTGGCTATGAAGGGCAACGCAAAGATCCTTGTGCTGTGGAAATGCCTAGTATTTCAACTGTACTGATGTCAATTCCCTAGCTGATACCATACTACAGTTTGTGAGATGTTACCATTGGGAGACACTGGGCAAAAGGTTGGTGAGCTCTTTGGATTACTTCTTACAATTGCATGTAATTCTACAATTACATCAAAGATGTTTTTAAATTAAAAAAAAAAAAAAAAAAGAAGAGAAGGCAAAGAAGTTTACCTTAGCAGGAAAAAGATGCTTTTTTTGGGGGGGAGGGGGAAGATGAGAACATAGGTTGACAGAGGCAGAGTATCCAAAAGGCGGGTGTGGGGGGGTTCTTACTGAGCACAAGTTCAATGCTAACTGGGTTGGAAGGAATGAGGGGTTATCAAAGAGAAGTTCAGATGGCAGAAGTGGGAGCTTTAAAAGAATCAAGAAAACCTGGAATATTAGTTAAAGCCTGAGAGGAACATATTAAGAAATAAAAATAAAACAGCATTCCCTACTTGTCTTACTGCATTTAAAGCACTTCTCCACTTGCTAATTCATTACATAGACGTTGATTCTGTTTTGTCTATAAAGTTGCGAAGTGTTCACTAAAACAGAAAATTTTTCAAAAAAACTCTCCACAATCTGCATGTCCTTATGAAATTCTACATAGTGGAACTTCACTTGTAGAATTATAACGTAATCCTGTTAATAAGAGTAAAAATTAATATCATTATCCTCATCCTAAGGAAAGGGATAGGGCTAATAATGGATCCAAACAAAATAGGTTAAAAGAGGGAAAAAAAAGTCTTTGAATATAGGAATTAGTGATAAAAGTAGAATTAGATTTTCAAATTCTCAACATGAGAGTGATTACTACCATACTAATTTTTTCTCCCTCAAAGGATCTCTTTTTCTTCCTCTTACGCGAATAAGGGTCCCCTTGTGAACTGGGGACTTCCATAACCAGCTAATGTGACGAGCAATGTTTATTTCTTTGTGTTAGGGTCTTTCATACTACATCTCAGGTAGGTCTGTGGAACATCACTGCTCCAGGATACCCAAGCAGAAGAGTTGCACATGATCCTTCCCAAAGTTGCAGTTCATTCTGAGATAACAGTCTTAGGCTAAATTCGCTGCCAGTGATGCCTGATAAAACTCAACCAGGCAAATGCATCAGGTAACTAAAACTCAACTTTAATTCAACAAATATTTCCTGTGTGGGTTACACCCAGTCACTGTAGAGGAATCAAAGATAGAGTAGTAATAAAAATATGAAAACATAGCTCTTGCTCTTGTCTAATAGGCAACTACAATAAGATCTTATAAATACCAAGATGCAGATAAATACAAGAAGTGTGGGAAGTCAGTTATACCAGAAAAAAGACAAATGATCAAAGGGAAGTGATATATTAACAGAGACCTTAAAGATAAGCAGGTATCAGCCAACTGAGAAGTGGAGAGGGAACAACGTAACAGAATGACACAAATATTTATAGCCATTTGCTTCAAAAAATAATAAACTAACATGATCTTAAGAGGAGAGAAATCCTAAAGAGAATGAAGAGAAACTTTAGCAGTAAAATCTGATGCCAATAGGCAAGTTGTGACTGACTCTGCAGATGAGAGAAAGATAAAATCTGAGCTGGCTATGTGGAAGCCTTGGAGAGGCTGCTTGGTGCCAGTGAAAACAAGAGAGATTTAAGAAAAAGAGGCACTGGGCACCTCCAAAAGTGGGCATGCAGACATGTTGTGAAACAAGAAGTTCATGGTTGAAATTCTGTGTAAGACATAGATTAGAGTCCTCCTCTTCCACTCATGAAGACCGACTATCCTGTCCCTTCCAGATACTGGACTCAATGACAACAGGAGCAGCAGGAAGAGAGAAGTGATATTGCAGATGGCAAAAAAAAAAAGGGGGGGAGATTGAATGAAATTCTAATTTGTATATTGAGAATTTTGGCTCTTTCCCTCCCCCTTGGCAACTAAAGAGCTGACAGCTAGGTTTACATCCTTCTCGAAGCAAGATTCTGGGAAATCTGACACACATACCACCCCCTCCTCTACCAGCCCAGAAGGACCCAAGGATAATTACAATGGGAGATTCACCAGTGAGGTGGCCTTACCAGATCCCGGATATTGAAGCTCACAGTTTACAACCCTTACACATGTGTGATGAGCTTCCAATCAGCTGTTTAAGTAAGGCCACTGTTGTTTTTCACTTTAACCTCATTTGACTTTTTAAACTATATTCTTCAATAAAAGATAGAAAAATAAGTGAAGGAAGAATACCTAAAGCAAAGGATTTTATTTTTATCATTTTAATAAAGATAATTAAAAACAGGATGTAAAACAAATCACTATTGATCCCAATAAAAGTACATGCCAAAATAGGGTACCTATTTACTATTGAGTAAAAAGTACTCAACCTGTATATCCATTGACATAGATGGCAACTCCACTAAAAATCGCAGATGCAGTTCCATCCTTCTGCAAAGCAGCATCTGATCGAAACTGTTCCTCCAATTTCTGGACCTTGGCAGCCATATACCCACCCTAGAATTTAAAAAAAAGGTAAACTAATCACAAAAGTTATATTTTCTCCTCCACCCCCACCGTTTAAAAAAGCAATTTCAACAACAACCAAAGAAAGTAATTTATATTTGAAAATAAACACACACAGGACCTTATTCTGTGCTAGTTACCAAGGTATGAGACCAAGCAAGGTATGATGATGATACAAGGTACAATTATAAACATAAATCATAGGGGAAGATAATAAAACATGTAGGTCAAGGAGGACTTTTCTGTCAATTCGATTTTTAGTAATTTTATCACATTCTTATATAACAACACTTACTTTAAAAAGAGGTAAAAGGTTAAGTCGAGTATAAGAAGTTTAATGCCACGAAATATTGTTCTTATCTATAAATTCAAGCAAAAGTTACACCAAAGTTTAAAACAATTAAAACTTGACAAGTGGTCAATAAGAGTATATTTTAAACTGGCTTCCACTATCTTCTTTATATAGGAAGCTTAAAAGTAATAACTTCAATGAAAATGAAGCAGTTTAACAAACTAGTACAGTCCTCCATACATGTAGATAAAAACAGAATAAATGGTTCAGTGGCTAAATAGTGGATCTAATCAATCTATTTGATGATAGTACTAATTTTCATTCTATAAAATGAACATCAAAAAGAATATAAAAACATTATTTTTCTTACAGACCTTTACAAATCTATGATTCAGCCACACTTTTCCTGAACATTGAAATAATTAAACTTAATTGATTTGAATTAATTTATCTTTATGGATAAAGAATTAACAATTAGATGTTTAAAATAAAGCTGTAGGTATGTAGAAATGGTATACTTTTCCAAAATGGAAATGAGTCCAGTTTTTGATTATTCAAATATTACACGCTCCCTGTCAAAAATATTTTTTTTCCAGAAAATATAGGAAAATATAAAGAAGAAAATTTAAATTAGCTATGATCCCATTCACTGTTAACATTTTGGGATATTATTTTCAAAGTTTATTTCTATGTCCCAAAGCATAGTAGTTTTACAAAAATAGGATCTCATATATAAATATATATATATATATATATATATATATATATATCAATATTCCTTATAATACAACACTCTTGCCAAGCTAAGAAATACAAAGCTAAGTGTTGCACAGTGTTCCACTGTACAGGGAAAATTTAGTTGCCCAATCTTCTATTATTGGATATCTATGTTTTTGAATTTTTCAGTATTATTAGCAATACTGCAATAAAATTATCATACAATTTTATACATGTGAACATTTCTTCAGGATAAAATTTTGCAAGTTTAAGTGTTAAAGTCTGAACTTTCGATAAATTGTGAAAACTCAAGATTTGGTGTCTAAAGTGATTTGTAACTTCGAAATAGCCTTACTAAAAGAAGAATGAGAAATACCTAGATAGTTCGATATAATTATTTTTATTCTTTTAAAACACACCCATTTTTCCCAGCCATCATTTTCAGCTCGCCTCCTCCATCCACCTCGTCTCATGGTGGGGCTTCTGTATTAAGGGGAAAAAAAATGTCAATTTTATAACATAATGTACATGTCAATTTAAAAAAATGAGAAAATAAAATAAATCAAATGTTCAATTCATAAAAGTTAAAAGTATAATACTGAGGAAGCTTTTTCCAAAGCATATCATTCTCCTGATTCGCTAGTGAAATTTATTCCTAAAAATAAGTATAGAAGTACTTCTACAGATAAGTATCAGGTTTAAATTATAACCACTTTCAATTTTAACAGGAAAGACTTTTACGCATTCCTGAGTACCAATTCTAACATCCACTTACATTAAAAAAAAAAAAAAAATCACCAAATCAGACAAACATGGTTTGTGCCTGTTAACAATTAGTGTTAACAGAACCTAAGAAAACATATTCCTTCATGACCTAACCTACAATATAAATTGGCTCTTAAACTCTGTCTCCGCTATTACATGCTGGACACCTAAGAGTACAATCATAGTGTAATTCACCTATTACAACAAAAAGCCCTAAAAGAAGTAAATTAAAATGATGCATCTAATGGACATGATTCAGTACTATTATCATTGGCAATAAACTAGTAAATATGGCATTTTCCTTAAGGCAACACTTGACCAACTATACCATAAAAACCACCAAAATGACCAAATGATAGCTCATGTCAAGTGTCAGCTGCCTTAGTGGCTAGCAAGGTATAAAACAACTCAAATCAAAACCTAAGTCTAACCCAAATGGCTACATCGTGAGACATGACTACATTATCCTTCACAAAATTAACACGATTTCCATTTAGGTATTTTTCTTCTAGTAACTATATATAGGTTAATATCAAATAATTATCATATATCACTGGAAAAGACATTATCTAAGTCAAATCAGTTTTGATATGGTTTATAAAAATATTATTGAATAACACCTTAAAACATGACACTTTATCCACACACACCAGCAGATATTATCTTTCAAATATTTCTATTCTTGGTATATTGTGAGATTTACAGGTGTTTAAATCCTATAGTTTCTCCTTACTGACATTTATACTATGAATTTTTCTGTTTACTCTTAAAAGTTACCTAAAAGATATGCAGAGATATACTCAATGAGAAATCCAACAGAGACAAGGGGCATGCGCAATGAGCTCAGAGAACAGAAGGCAAAGTGATTCACCCTTATCAGGTGTTGTGGGTGCTGGGGGAGAGAAGAGGCTTGTGTTTTGAAATTTGACAATGGCAGGAGCATGGCTACCTAATGTTCATCATGAGTCCCAGAACTGTCTTAATTTGCTCTGATAACTACTGCTCTTTTTAAGAGGCTCTGTCCAGTCCCTCACAACTTCTCCTCTTACCTTAAGGGAGTCCAGGAAATGTGTTAACACATAGTTCTTGATTTCATATAAACTGAATCCATATATCTACTCTAAGAAGTGAAGAGTTTGAGGAATTCGGGCCGTTATAGGTGAAGGATGCACACTCACAAAAATTAAATACAACAATTAATCTGCTAAATGAAGTAAATTAAAGAACGAACTATATTTTAAAAGTTTAATTCATCTGCCCAATCATTTAAGAGCCTCACTTAAGATCTATGGGGTATCTACTAGGAAAGGACAACACAAAAATCCTTATCAATGGTTTAATGAAGGGAGACAAGTATGAAACAAAGTTGTAATAAGTAAAAAACCATAAAACAGATTTTAAAGATTCTTTCCCCATTCCAAAGAAAGCTATCCCAGAAAAATGTTCAAAGCTCTGAAACATAAAAGGAATGAAAGGCTGAAACAGTAATTTCATCATTTCCACTAATTTGAGTCATGTACAACAAACTATGATCAGTCAAGGATTCAAATAATAAGACCAAAAAAAGGGGGAAAGGAAACAATAAACATTTTTAATTTTACACATTCGAATTCTACTTTTGAGAAGATCCTATAACAAATAGTAAACTAGATAATTTGGATCCACCTTCCTGCTGAGGAACAGAAAAGCCACACAAACAAAACATTGTTTTTAAAAAATTGCCTCAAGGCACAGAAGGCCTAGCAAATAATGAAGAATTTTACTGGGACAAGATTTATAGGTGACACCTACCACCACCCCCACCCTACCTCTCCTCGCCAAACTGGGACAGCTTTCCCCTCTAACGGCATTTGGCAATTCTAGAAGAGTGGCTGAGAGGCTGGGCAATGTTTTTGATGAACATAGTGCTAAGGGAACAGAAGTTGGATTTCAAGGGTCTTCCAAGGATATAAATCTACACACTTGGGATGAGGACCCTAAGAGTAAAAGCAAGCTGAAAGTAGGCAGACCAAGCTTTGCAGAACATGTATCTTGCCTTAGACTATTTCAATTTCTGAAAGCAGATTTAGGTGATCCTGAACAGGCAGTGCTCGGAACATCTGGTGAAGCAAATGTAAATCCCCAATAAAGGATGACAACAATCCCTGAACTCCACATACTTCTATGAACAATTTTGCAAACATAATGTCTCGCCTGCAAATAAAAACTAGGCATACAAAGAAGATCATGAGTTAGAACCAATAGAAACAAAGAATAAACTAAACAGACGTACATGGACTGCAGACACTGAACTTAACACAGACTTTAAAGTAAGTATGCTTACTATGTTCAAGGAGATAACAGGCAAGTACTGGAATACTGGTAAAGAATTGGAAAATACATAAAATAAGTAAATGGTAACTCTGGAATTGAAAGATACAATACCATAAAGAGTTAAGAGCAAGTGAATAGGTAAGAGCAAATAAAGAACAGCTAAAAATAAGTCAAAAGTATCCAGAAAAAGCAGTGGCACAGAAGAATAGAGAATATGGGAGGGAAAGAGAAACAGAGGATACTTGAGAAGGTCTAAGAAGTAAATTTGTGGGGGGTGGTGGGGGATGAGGAGGAAAAAAGAAGTTATATTTGGAGAAATTATGACTAAAATATTCTAAAATTGATTAAAGATACCAAGCCACAAATTCAAAAAGTTCAATGAACCCAAAGCAGGAAAAAATAGAAATCTTTATGTAGATATATATAAGTATGGAAAACTAAAGACAGAAAAAAATATTAAAAGCTGTCATGAGTAGAGAGAATAGAGAAATTCCATTCGAAATACTCCAAGGTGCAGAAATTAGACAGCTATTTTTCCAACAGAAACAACAGAGCTAGAAGACAACAGTGCTGAAAGAAAATAATTACTAACTTAAAATTCTATACGCAGGAAATACTCAGTTACAAAAGAGAAAATAAAGGCATTTCAGGCAAATAAAAATGGAAGCTAATGCCACCAGCAAACCTGCACTAAAGGAAACCCTATAGGACGTCCCTCAGGTGGAAGGAAAACTCTCCTACAAGGAAGGTCAAAATTACAGGGAAAAAGACACAGCAAGGAAAACAGTAAATATATGGGTACCTCAGTATTAGATAGTGACTGAATAAAAATACCATAATGACAATCAGTTATGGTCTGTTGCGTAATATACAGCATAAACGAGTCAAAGGATTATGAAAAAAGACTAAGGGTAACTGTTTCTAGTCTAGGGTTGACCACTAACTGGTTTTGCTGACCAGTAAATATTCATCTCAGGGTCTCAGTCACCGCATTATCTGGGTCTCTAAATGTAACTCTAAGAGGTAGAGTTCTGTCAACTTAAAGAAAACTAAGGAAGCTTGCATGGGTTTATGTGGGAATAGCAGAGGAACTGCATACTGTAGCAAGCCACAGTGAGTCCACTGAGGGTTTCAGGGTGTAGGGACAGGGAGCTGTATTTAGGGGCAAGGAGTGGGTATCTAGCCAGAGTCCAAGCAGCAGGTTCACTGGCATGAAAATGGGAGGGATTCTTGGTCAGGAGAGAAATCTCGGTCTTCTGTAAATCAGGCATTTATAGGAAATCAATCTTTCAGTTCTTAAGTTTGTTCTTCTGAGGGTACACACTTGAGATTCTCCATTTCATACCCTCCAGTTCCATTTTAGATTGAAATCCTTTCACAGTTCCCTTTGGTGCTCTACACAAGACACACTCAAGACCTATTTATGGAAACTAAATGTAAAAAAATTAAAACTACCATATCCATATTTAGTAATGTACTTCCATTTCAGAAATTTGATTATATAATAATGCTGATGGTCTACTTTATGCTGACCTCCCTTCCTTATACCTGAAAGATTCAAGGCAACTTGTCCTACCAAATACATTTAAATAATCTATATATAGACTGAGATGGCCTATGACAACAAATTAGGGGTAAAAACCTAACTGTGGATCTAGCCTTTACTGAACACTAGGAGTAGCAACTTATCCACCCTGTCACTGTTGCATGACATCAACTGTGTAACTTTCTTTTTTCAGAGGACAGATGCCAGATAGTTCAGTAGATAGCTGCAGATTATACTTCATGGCATAATTACAGCATCTAAGAAATAATTTAGAGCCCATATATAAGAGGCACCACACTAGACTACCTACAGATCGAAGTCAGTGGAATATGACTGTGTAAGGTGCCACACTATACTTGGCACTACTGAGACCAACAGGCTTTTCTGTATAAGTTCTAAAATTATACAATCTAAAAAATAAATGAACACCAATCAAGGAAATACTAGCCCTACAAATAACTTTAAGGGAAAGATTTTAGGCAGGAAGAGTAGGGGGAAACACCAATCAACCCTAGAGCATAAAGCAAACTATACGACCTAGATCTGTAATGCTGGCCAAGAGCAGTAACAGACCAACCTGCATTCAGCAAAGCTACCTGGCAACATGAACTGTATGGTCAAATAAAAGGGAGAGGCAGGTGATGGATGTAAATGATAAGCTGACTTAGCATACACTTGTGTGTTGACATGTACACAGCACCAAAGACTGTTCACATATCACTCACTTTGGTTAGACCTAATACACCTCCTTTCTGAATGGAATATAAATATGTTGTACAGTCAGAATTGCCACTCACCCTGTATGTGACAGGAAGTCGATAGATTCTTGTTGAAGAAAGAAAATGAATTTACATATAAAGCATGGTAACGACAGTAGCATGTCTCAAGTACAGTGTATCCCAATATCTCAATATTCAAAACTCTACCTTGCATATTCAGTTTAATCTTATCTACTTATTTCTTGTATTTTAAAACAGCTTTCCAAGTTTCACAACAGAATTCTGTGCTGATTAATAAATAGCAATATGATAGACACTCTCTCCCCAAAAAGTAGCATACACACAAGATGGGCAAATGATGCATGCTTTTGGTACTAACAAGAACCACACAACTGGTAGGTTTAAGTATAAATCATTCAGTGGGTTCTAGAGACTACAGTGCTTCTTTGGTAGTGTGAAATCAAAACATAAAACCCTATTCTTGAAAATTGGTTTGCTATAAAGCAAAACCTTGCTTCTGCTACCCAGTAAGGATCCTTGAAAAAGGGGCTTTACTGACGCCTCTGAGGCCACACCAAAGGGCAAGTGCTCCATCCCTAGAAGAAAACAAGGGAAAAGCTTCATGACTTTGGCTTCAACAAGATTCATTAGATACATCAAAAGCACAAGCAACAAAAGGAAAAACAGATAAATTAGACTACACAGAAATCAAAACTATGCAACAAAAGGATACAATTAACTAAGTAAAAAAGCAACCCACGAAATGGGAAAAAATATGTGAAAACCATCTATCTGGTAAGGGATTAGTATACAGAATATATAAAGAACTCCTACAACAATAAAAAAAAAACCCCAATTTAAAAATGGACAGAGGATCTGAACAGTCATTTCTCTAAAGATAAACAAATGGCCAACATCGCTAATCATTACAGAAATGTACATGGAAACCACAATGAGATACCACCTCACACTCATTAGGATGGCTATTATAAAAAAAAAAAAAAACAGAAAGTACCTAGCATTGGAGAGGATGTGAAGAAATTGGAACCTTCGTCCACTGCTGGTGGAAATGTAAAATGGTGTAGCTACTATGGAAAACCTTACTGCAGTTCCTTAAAAAATTAAAAACAGAATTACCTATATGATCCCATAATTCCACTTCTGGGTATATGTCCAGAAGAACGGAAAACAAAGTCTAAAAGAGGTATTTTTCACCCATGTTAACAGCAGCATTGCTCACCACAGCCAAAAGGTGGTAGCAACCGAAGTGTCCAGTGATGGATGAATGGATGAGCAAAATGTAGTATGTACATACAATGGTATATTCTCAGCCTTAAAAAGGAAGAAAATTCTGAAAGATTTGCAACAAGGATGAACCTCGAGGACATCATGCTAAGTGAAAGAGGCCAGTCACAAAAACACAAATGCTGTATGGTTCTACATATATTAGGTACCTAGAAGAGTCAAGTCCATAGATACAGAAAACAGACTGGTGGTTGCCAGGTGTTGGGGAACGGGGAACTAGTGAGTTGTGTAACAAGCAAAGAGTTTCAGTTTTGCAAGACAAAAAAGCCCTGGAGATTAGTTGCACAACAAAGTGAACATACTTAACACTGCTAACCTGTATGTACACTTAAAAATTGTTTAAGTGGTATACTTTATGTTTACAGATATTTTACCACAATTAAAAATCTTTAAAATAAAACACTTAAAAATAAGCAAAGAAAATTTAAAAAAAAAAAAAAAAGACTTCAGACACTGGAAACACTCTGCAGCAGCCTGCTAGGATCACAAAGACTGACTGGTAACCCACAGAAAAGGACGAGTAGACGGTCAGCTGGAGTACAAAACTGGGAAAGGAGCCACTTCCCCATGAAGCCTGTATGGCAGCAGCTAGGATTTTCTTCTTGGGGAAAAGAGTAATGGGAGGCCAAGTACTGTCCTTATGATTGACAAAGTAAATGAAGCACTGGCACAGTTGCTAATGAGGTTGACAATGCCTGCTCCAATGTGCTCTTATTTATTTGTCCTTAAACAGAAAGGCTTTAACATCAGATTAATAAATTTTTAAGTGACATTTAGATACGATAATACAGGTGGTTTTGATGTTTTGTTTCAAAGCAACCAGAGACCATCATTGTCTAAGGCTACAATTGTCACACTACTGAAGTTCTAAGGGCACAAGAGAGATTCTTGAACTTCATAACCCAAAGAAGTAGAACCTTCTTCCAGCCCCACCCCATACACTGCAGTCAGGTTTTGACTTCGAAGAGACCCTCACCAAGCTATTTAAAACAAAAAGTCAAACACTCAGATGAAGGGAATTAAGTCCTTTTAACAGTTTCCAAGAAGCACAACTACTGGCTCTAGTCTTTCACATACACTCATTTTTAGTGATTTGAAATCAAGATGAAAGTTTATTATTTTAACCTCGTTTTTTCATCTTTGGTATGTTGAAACACTTTCCTATTACCAATTTTTTTTCTGCTTCAATGAAACAATTCCTGTACTATATTAGATATCATCTCAATAATACCAAAAAAAAAAGAAGAAAAAGAAAAACACATAGCATTCAAAGAACTTTAATCTACCAAATAAAACTGGCTATGATATACAAAGCACTCTAAACAAGTTATAGGCTTCGATGCTTAAACCTTTTCTAGAAGTGAATCTGGTCTATCTTTCCTTGAGACATTCTCTATTGTCTTCCCAATTACTGATTTGTGTTTATACACTGCTTTGTTGTGCTGTCATTCTTGCTAGGTGTACCTTTGAAAAAATTGTTTTTCCTGCTCTATTTATAAAAACACTACATATTCATTGTACAAGACTAAGAAAATACGGGAAACAGAAAAGAGAAAATTACCCATATTCCCACCATCTCTTTAAAAAATGCACCTGTTGACTGATATTTTATATTTCCTTCCTTCAATATTGATTTTAACATTGAAATTTAAATTCTTTAAACACACCACTAGTAATATCTCACATTTTCATACTACTTTTATTTTTCAAAGCAGTCTTTACATCAATTTATCTTTACAACACATCTGTGGAGCAGGTAGGCCAGGTACTAGTTATTTTGCACACAGATTTCTTCTAGGGCAGAAAGGCAAAATAAAATGCTTGATAAGGCTGCACTGCTGGTTTGTGGTATAAAATCACATTTATCTTTTACAAAACTATGTCTCAAAATCTTCAAGGGAGAAATCAACAATGGTACAATACAATAAACTGCTGAAAAGTGAGGAAGAACACTAGCCTAATACAATTCAACTAAACAGATGCTCTTCACTGGGGAATCAAGCACCTGTCTGCATTAGACACAGCAGCTGCCATGTGACAGAAAAACTAAGGAGGAAATACGGTCCTACAAATAGGTTCCATTTAGACCCCCACCGGAAGTAGTCCATGTTCATGAGAGTAGAGACCAAGTGACAGTACCAGTTTTGTTACTAACTGGGTCTCTGACCTTAAGCAAGTCACAAGCAGTCAGATCTCAGTTCTCTCATTTGCGGATAGAGTTAAAACTGACACATTCTAGTCTCTTGCAGTTTTTAAAATGTTTAAAAGGTTTTTAAGATGAAAAGCATACATATTATGCAACTGTCTATACTTCCAAAAAACAAGATGTGCCTATCCACAGATGTGATCCTATAGTAAAAGATTAACCTTACTCAAAGAGGTCTAGCCTCTGCCCTTTGTTTCTGGGAGGTGATCTCTAAGCCCTTGGAACATCCTGCCTGATTAAGGTCTTTGTTTACCTAGGAGCCAGGAGACACTGGGATGGTCTAACATGTGATTTAAGGTGGAACTTCCCTGCCATGCACTACCAACCTACTTGAGGGGCTGGAGACAAAAGGCCAACTACATGAGCAGTCAATCACAGCTGTACGACCAGATTCCAATAAAACCTCTGGACACTAAGCTTTGAGCTTCTCTGGTGGTTGGCAATTCTTTGTGCATCTTGTCACTCATTACTGCTGGAAGTGAGTGCTGTACCAGACTCCAGTGGGAGGGGACAACTGAGTCCCATAAATGGAACCCGCCTGTGTGTCCCATGCACCTTTTCCTTTCATTGATTTTAACCTGTATCCTTTCAATATAATAAATTGTAATCAGCTTTCGAGAGTTTTGAGTCCTTCTAGTTAATTACTAAACATGAGGGTGGTCTTGAGGATCCCCAAACTTGCAGTTGGTGTCAGAAGTGAGGATGGTTTTGGAACTTCTACACTATGGAGAGGCAAAATGACAACTGCCCTCCAATACCCATTCTCCCTTTCTCTTGGTAATAAAATGGCTCTTGTACTCCCTCCTGGTAGGAAGCAGGGCTGCCAGCCAGACCATGTCTGCCAGGCTGAGTTAGATCAGGAGCACCCAAGGGTGCAGCAATGTGCAAAGATCACTTCCTTGTTCTTTAAGGAGGTTGTTCGCTTGTCTGGAATGCAGCTGAGAGGTAATCTGGCTTCACCCATGAGAACGAGGACAATACACTAGGGGACAGCTAAACAAACAGGAGACTGGAACCCTAAATGACCTAAAAAGGGGGGGGCAGTCACTCATCCACTATGGACTGCCTGCCTACTATTACAGGAGAAGTTTCATTATTTTTTGAATCACTGTGTTCTGAAGTCTCATTACAGCAGCTTAGTCTATACCCTAAAGAATATAGGTACATCTCAGCATTTTAATATTATGATTTAGTCAATACTTAAAACACACACACACACACACAGATAAAAAGAGAGACAAACAATAAGATGTATAAGAAAAACATCTGGAGATATTAAAACTGAAAATGCATAACAAATATTTATAATGTCGCAGTCTGAGGATGATCTTATTAAAAGGAAAGTTTCTATTCCAAACAACTAAATACAACAAAGAATTTCCTCTCTCTCGGTTATTTTCAACAACAAAAATACAAAAAGATGATCAACTCAAAATCAGTCATTTGAATACAAGTTGAAGGAGGCATTCTAATAATTTTCTTCCCCATAATTAGACTTCTACAGAAGGGAAGGAAAAAAAACAAAGACACTGTTTTAATAAAGTACAATGAACTGCCTTCTCTGGTTTTCCAGAATGCAGCAAAGTTAACTGGTCTCCAAACACCTTCCCCCAATTTTCTTGACTTCCTGACCTCCAATCCATGTGTCCCAAGTACTTAGCAAACATTTCCACTAGAGGATGTCCTACATGCATGACTAAAACCAGGGATCAAGCTACCAAGAAAAATAAAAGAATGTTCTGGCGATGATATGATACAAAAAAAAGTCTAGAAGTAAAAAGCAGCAGCCCTCACCAGGGAGGAGTGGTATATTCTCACAGGAAAGCCAAATGATTACCCACAGAAAAGTTCAAGACTGCAGTGAAACAAGGACTCCAAAGACCACAGAGCTTGGTAACAGGAAAAGAACTTAGCTGGAAAATAAAGATAATCTCAGAGAAGAGGGGACTGTGTCCTCTCACATTTGAGCAGGCATCAGAATCACTAGGAGGGCCTGTGAAAATGCAGACTGTTGGGCCCCAACTCCAAAGCATCTCACTCAGCAGGTGTAGAGTGGGGCCGGGAATCTGCACTTCTACAAAGTTCCCAGGTAATGCTGACGCTGCTGGTTTTTGAGGTACATACTTTGAGAACCACTGATTTTGCCAGTAGGGTATCTAGAGTGGGAATTGAGAAGAGACACAAGTACAGTAGGTCACAGGTAATGTGACACAGTACAAAAGTAGGAAAAAATGTTGCTACAAAGTGCAATAAGTAGAAAGAATTTCACAACAGGACTATAAGCAACTCACTAGGTGAAGGTTTTGATTAGATTACAAGTGACAAGATCTCTTCTGTCCTGTGTCCCATTTCCTCTTCCCCCAATTACAGGTACGATATAAACAGTGGTTCCCACCTTTTTTGGCACCAGGGACCGGTGCTCCTATGAGAATCTAATGCCTGATGATCTGAGGTAGAGCTGAGGTGATGATGCTAGTGCTGGGGAGCAGCTGCAAATACACATGAAGCTTCGCTAGCTCACCTCCTGGAGTGCAGCCCGGTTCCTAACAGGCCACAAACCGGTGCTATAATTTTCAGTTTTCAAAGTGAGTAAAGTAAGTATAAACCACAATCCAAAGTTATCAGAGAAAAAAGATTTCCATAATAAAACTACAATACAGGAGCCTACATTAGGGTCACTGAAAAATGCAGTAAATGCAGAGAAAACAGCAGTAAACCTCACGTCGGAGCAGAGTACCAAATAGGCTTCAACTAAAGAGGTACAGCTAAGCCAAGAACAGTGAGCAGAATTCTAATGGGCAGAAGGAGGTGAGAGGGGGATTTCAGGAAGAAATAAAATTCATAATCAAAACAAACGAAAAAAGACAGACGTTTAAGGCAACATTCTGGGACTGACTGGTATTCAGGACACATGGCCAGAGATAGTGACTGAGAAACTAACAAAGTAGTTGAGGAAATATAACAGAAGGCCCTGCGTATCGTACTAATAAGTACGAACCTTACTTTGTAGAAAGTCAGGAAAGGAAGTGTTAAGTCTGTGTACTTCAGTGATGGGGAAAAGGGCTAGCTGGTAGACAGAGGTTCTGTCTCCTGAGCTAACCTGCACTAGGTCTGTAAGTCTGCCCTGGCAGATGTCCTCACCTGGTGGACTGTACCCACACACACAGCAGATCTCAGAACTCAAGGTCGACTGGCCCACACAAAGACACACAACTAAAAACAAATCCCTCTGGGAACTGCAATTCAAAAACATGGTCAAACTCACTCTTTTCTAGATATGCTATCAGTTCCATCTTTCACAATCTCTCTTTTCACAAATCCTTCTATTAAGTGTAACTGCAAGTGAAAACAGGGAGTAGAATGTTTAAGAAACTGCCACTGCTTTGCTTCCTGGCCTCTTTTCAAACCTTGCTTCATGCCAAGAACTCCCTAGCATATAGTAAAAACAACACCCCACTACTTAAGATATGACATTCTAAGGAGATGCTACATTCTTCAATGTAACAGTTTATTTAGCTCTCTACACCTTAATAGATTCTATTTCTGAAAAACATTCAGAGTTCCAAGACAATGTAATATAACCTTTAAGTGACAATTAGAAATAAGATTTTTCTATTGAACATAAATATTCAAAAGAACATTAACCTGCACCTGCAACACTGTAAATGTGAACAGCTCATAACTTCAACATTTTACAATTCTAACAAATACATTATCAATATCTCCATCTCAAGAACAAAAATCTCACTTCTTAGATTTCCTTTGTCTTAATAGTAAGGAGTAATAACCTGTCTAAAAATTACAAATTCAAAAAGAAATGACCAAAAATCAAACTTTCACAGCCAAAATTATTGAGCTTTTAAAATATCAAAAAGTATGTAGTTTACAACCCTATGTACAACACAATTGATGTAACTATTTGGTTCAAATGACAATCAGCCAAGGTTTTAAATATTATTGTATCAATAAAAAAAATTAGAATTTTCAACAGAAGGCAATCCTTCTACATACATACATGCAAACACAACCTGTTCCAATTTCTAATACAATGGAGATCGCTGGGCTACTACTAGAGAGAAATGTTCTAGTTTCCACTGTCACAAACTGGGCAAATCTGTTCCCACTTATGCAGCTACTACCTGCTGCACAAGAACTTGGCTGGCCTTTGTCCCTGATTCCTGGGAGACTCTAAACCCTTGGAATTTCACAGCTCTTAGAAATATCTCTATGAACCATTTATTTAAACCACAGGTTTCATATTAACAGGTGACTCCCAGTGAGCCCCTAGTTGCAGGATGGCATTGACATCATGCTAGAAAGGCCCACCATGTGATCAGAGGGTTGGGACTTTGACCCACACAGCAGCTTGACCTCCTAGAAAAGTAGGGCTGGAGGCTGAATCCAACCTCAAGGCCAATGATTCAATCACACCTGTGTAATAAACTCCAAAAAAACTCTGGGCACTAAGGCTTCAGTGAGTTTCCCTGGCTAGTCATCATACATTAATGTAGCAGGAGGATGATAAGTCCTAAGGATGTGCAATCTTCATGTATGGGGCCCACCCAGGCTTGTCTATGTATCTCTTGATTTGGCCAGTCTCGATTTGTCTCCTTCACAATAAAACTGTAAAACAGCAATTATAGCATCTTCTTGAGTTGTCATTCAAGCAAATTATGACACCTGAGAGGGAAGTGGGAACTCCCAATTTACAGCCAGTTGGTCAGCATGCAGGTGGCCTGGAGCACGTAGCAGGTTGTCTGAAGTGAGGGGAGTCCTGCGTACTGTGCCCTTAGACCTGGGATACCTCCCCAAACTCGGGGTAGTTGGTGACACCACTGTATTGCAGCTACAAATCAGGACATACAGCCCCCACCTCTTCTCAGGACTCTTAGAGGAACTGAATAAGAAGTGAAAGCACTTTGTAAAGCATGAAGCATTACAAAAAGTAAAGGACTTTTTTTGGTTATGCTTTCATGTAAAATATTAAAAAACTGTTAAAATACTTTTAAAATTCAGAACTGTCCAGCTGACATTTTTAAAAAGGCTTAAAATAAAGAACCAATCAGTCGTCATGAAATAGAGCTTATTATAAGACAAAAATCAGAGCTTTGATAAAAAGCATTTTAAAAAAATGAGAAACCTAAATCATAATTTCAATTACATAATTAAAACCAGTGCCTAAATGATCAAAATATATTAAGTCAAGTCCATTCTTAGTAATCTCAAGTGTAGAAATGGTGGAATTTAGAAAATTTAAGATTGAGGTACTTTTTGACTAAACCTCCAAAAAGCTTTTTATTCTTGGCTATGATCAGGAATGATTGAAGCCAGTGACCAACATTTTGGTTACTAAGTTACTGGTTCACATCATAACCAATTTTGTTGCCCATCCCTAATTAATCCTTTAGTTCAAGCATAAAGCCGAGGGACCAGACTGATCTGTAAGTATTTCTCGAATCATCCTATGTGCATAAGGCAGCTACCTGCCTACATGAGAAAGCATAATTTCTAATTGCACTATAAAGGACAAGAATTTTTCCTACTTCTTTAAAGCCAATGATAGGAAAAAAAAAGAAAAAGAAAAAAAAACCCTCGAGATTTTAAATCACAAATTTACAATATACTGCTCAATTTTCTACCCTCTTGAACATAAGATACGAAGCATACATTGGTCTTTCCCTAAGTGACAAAGGAGGCAGTTTATTAGTGTAGCAGGGAAAAAAAAACAACCTTAAAGTAAAAGACAAAATAAAGTAAAAGAGAAAAATAAAAACCTTAGGTTGTAGTCCTATTTCTCATCTTTATCAGTTGAATGACTCCTAGGTCTCATTTTCCTCCAGGAAAGTAAAACTGGCAAGGTCTCCAGAATCTGTAAATTTCATTCTGGCACCAGCATTCTGAATCTACTTTTGCTGAGACATCAAAAATTCATACCTTAGTCAGTCTTCAAATTTTAAGCCTCACAAGTAGATGCCAAAAATCAATAAAGCTTACCATGGTGCAAAAACATCCTACCAGTGTGTCCCTCCTTATTAAAAACAGAGTTAACAAAGAATTGCTCCATAATCAGCAGAAACACATCATTAATTTTATTAAGTATTTATGTGCTACTGAAAATTATTTTAGCCTTAAGCAAATTTGAAGACATCATGTTCTCTTAAATCTGATGCATCACATCATTATATACAAACGCTTTTCAAACTATTTACAAAACTGACCTACCACAACACATGATACTTGGACTAAGTTTTAATGACTTTTTAATGAGAAAAAAATGCAAGATTTTACATACCAGCAGCCTATTAAAATGTCCCACACTTATAGACTACATAGGCATTTAAGTATAATAGTGGTTAAATTAAAAAAAAAAAAATTTGGCCACAATCATCAAACTGCCATTAGTTAAAGAGTAACAACAGAAAAGTAATAAAACATATTGGCAAGTTTCCAAACAGAAACCTTGTTTTTAGGTGCCACAGAGCAAAGTAGTAATGGAATCAGGGGGAAGTAGACCAAAATCCTGGCTTCATTCTTACCTGTGTGACTTGACCAAGTAACACCATGTCTCTAAATATGTTTCCTTATAACTGTGCCTCCTTTCTGTGATGGTTGTGAATATTAAGTGAGATAATGCACTTAACAAAGAGCCTGACACACAGGAAATATTTAATAATTTAACAATTATTATGAAATTTTGGAGCAAATGTTACACAGAGAAGTAGTATTTTGATTTTTTTTTTTTTTTAAGTTTAAGACCCTAAGATTAGGATCTTATTGGTGGAAGTTCAGACCTGGAAATAAAATATAATGAAACACAGTGTTCCTTCAAAGAGGCATTTTACTAAAAATAAGTGGACTAAGTAAAACTAACCAGTTTTATACAAGTGCAGTTACCACAGGTGGAATTTTAATTTCTAAGCCTTAAAGGGACATTAGCTCAAAGTATCTATTATTTACTAAGTTGCTTGTCCCCATCAATTCTTTCCTATTTCTGTAAATGCTAGAGATAAAACAAAATCACATTATGAAGAATAGAAAGGGAAAACAAGTACAAGTGGGTTACTATAAGATCTACATAAGAAAAAACGTAATGGTGGGGGGGGGATAGGTGCAGAAGGGATCCATAATGAAAGGCCGAAATTGAACACACTGAAGATGTGTTCCTCTGTTTTCCGAAATACAAGACTCATACTTTGACTGGATCGTCAAGGATTTTCTTGTCTTTAGCCTCCAATAAGTCCTTTCATCACCACAATCATACCTCCAGCTGAACTTCAAAAGGAAATATATAAAAGCCACTCTAGTGGGCAGCTGTTAAGATAATCACTCTTAGCATCTTCCACAGATCTAAAAATAAAAAGGCTGACCTACACATTAAGACCAAATATTTCTCATCAATCTCAACAGTTTATTTTTTAATCCATTCTAGACATCGACAAAATGTATTTGAGTTCCATAAATATAAGCAAAAAATTCAGCAAAAGTATACAAAATTTAACGATTAGACCTTTATCTCATACAAAAATACAAAATCTTAAGTGAATACTGAACTAATTTCATTGTTAAAAACAATAAATATATTAACCCGATTATTACTCACCACAATCCTGAGGTAGATATTATTTCTCCATCTGATAGAGAAACCTACCCACCAAAAGATACTAACTTGCCTGAGGCAACACAATCAGTAAACAGTAGGAGCCAGGATTCTGACTCCAAAACCAATGTTAAATCAACTATACCGTTCATTCATATAACGTTTTACTAAGAACATACTACGTGCCAGGCACAATTCTAAGCACTGGGGACAGAGCTTTCAACAAGTCAGACAAGGCCTCTGCCTCTAGTGGAAGAGAGGCCTTGGAGCAAACAAGTCTAATGGGGGAAACAAGTAAGTGAATAGTGTATTCTCATCTACTAATAAATTCTATGGAGAAAAATAAGCAAAATGAAAATATTGGATATGACAGAGGGAGAGGCTGGCTTCTATTTTAGGAATCAAGGGAGTTGTATCTGAGGTGATGACATTTAAGAAGCAACCAGAAGATGTAAAGGCAAGATAACCACCAGGGATGGCCCAGCTAAAAAAACAAGTATAACATCCCTAAAGTAGGGAACAATTTGGTTTGTTGAAGAAATGGCAATTGGACCACTGGACTGGGACAGGGTGATGAGTCATGTGGTAGGAGGTAAGATCAGAACTGGCCGCTGCCAAACCATGTAATGCCCTGATGGGCTGTAGTAAGGAGTTCTGATTCAGT
Organism: Eidolon dupreanum; assembly: GCA_028627145.1. Classification (NCBI taxonomy): domain Eukaryota; kingdom Metazoa; phylum Chordata; class Mammalia; order Chiroptera; family Pteropodidae; genus Eidolon; species Eidolon dupreanum. Next base: position 38,899,318 of record CM053515.1, read on the forward strand.
TCTAAGGGTTATAGGAAGCTTGGGAAAGATTTTGAACAAGAAAATTGATTTCTATTTTTAAAAACATCACTCTGATTATGTGAGGATCAGTGAGGAAGAGAGCAAACACAGGGACAGCAGGGAAGGCACTGTTGCCATATTATGAGAAAGAGATGCTGGAATGTAGACTAGAATTCACATACTGTTTACACCTGGATGAGATACTAAAAACATGAAATGTCTCTAAAAAGATTTTTTATAATCTCCCTTCCTTCCTTCTCCCATTCCTGACTTGATTTTGAAAATTAGAGATTCTTTTTCAATATTCATGTTAATGTTTCAGGAAGTATTACAGGAGAAAAAAGTTTAAAAGATATTTCTTTAACTTATAAACGTCCCGTTTAATATACTCTATATCATGTGCCACATACACTCATATATTCTTGAGAAGCAGAAAGAGCTCTGCTCTTTAGTTGATGGCTTATTCATTTACTTAGAGACAAGAAAAGGTACCTATCACCTCTTCTGATTAGCTTTCCTCTCATGCCTTGTCTTCAGCACAAACCTGACTTGTTCCAGACTGTGAATTCCAATAGAGGCATTCCAAAGAGAATATGTATTTACTGAGCATCACCCGGTACCAGGGACTCACTAGATGCCTTACATTTAAGAACTAACTGAATCCTCAGGTACCCAAGGTGGCAATGAGATCTTCGTTCTACAAATGAGAAAAAAAACCAGAGACATCAGTTAAATTGTCCAAGGTCACACAGCTAATAGTGGGCAGAGTGTAATTTAAAACTACACGTAAATTCAAAGTTCTCACTTTTCTACCACAGCAGCTATCAAAGAGAGAACTGTTGTGTATCACATGTAGCCTTCCTAACTTCTTATCAATGACTAGGTTGTTCCTGGTGAGGACAGGGTTTCTTTCTCTTACACAGAATCTTGAGTTTTGAAGTTGGAGGTGAGAAAAATGGAGTGACTTGTGGTTTTACATATTCAAACACATTATTTTGAAAAGTTATTTTCTACTTGAGACCTCATACAAATCAACCTTAAAATAGCAATTCCAAACTTTTTAGGAAAGATATCTTCAATGTGTATTGTTTACCATAAAACAGGTAAGAAGTTCTGTGAGGAAAGACAAGTTTAGTACAGACTCTGCCCTGGAGACCTACAAGACAATTGGAGAATAACAGATGTAGACAAAAGATAATCAAAAGTGCCAAAATAGCCCAAGAATTGAACAGATATAATCTTCCTGATATATGCAGGAAGATTCTGGAAGAGGTACTTGGGGTGTGCTTGAAGAGTCCCCCACAGGAAGTATAAGGAGGGAACATGCTAGCAGCATCTGCACCAGCTAAGACAAGGCTGTGTGAGAAAGCAGAGACAAGATTGGAAAGCAGACAGAAGGTATACTCTCAAAGGATGGGTTTCTGTGCTCACCACAGGAAGAACCAAGGTTACAGTGTGTCTTACCCTACCTACGAGGAAATGGCTTTTTCTCTAAGACGGAGTCTCAGGCCAAAGAGACCAGGCAGAATTAGTAACTTACATAACGCCCTTAGGTTACAAGCCCTTTTAAGTTGTGTTGATACGCATTATTTTTACCTAAATACTACTTCTACTCTGTACGTGACCTGAGCAGAAGCGAACGACAGAAAGAGTAGACTTACACCATATACGATTTTTTTTTTTAAATAAGAGAAAGTCAAAAAAGGTGTGATATATTAAGGTATCTCTTTGCAAGCTGGGTTTAGGTAGAAAGGGCAGCGAACTGCATAAGGCAATGCTCCTTCCCGTCTACACAGGGAAGGCTCGTTTTAACTGTGAATCGAAGTGTTAAAGGGACAAGTAGGGATAAGGTGCCCTGTATAGTAAAGCAACTAGATGAATAACGAGAAAAAACAAGTGAATGAAAGCTGCCTTCAGATATTCCGACCCGATTCCGGGATCCAATGGGCGGAGGCTTCGTGGAGGAGTAATGGAGGGAGACACGGCGGCGGAGGGCCGGCGGGGAACGCCGCGCTCGGCCCCCGCCGACATCCGCGCTGCTCCGTGAACCAGCGACCGCACGCGGGGACCACTGAATAGCGAGGCGCCGAATGGCCGGCAAGGCGCCGTAGCAGGAGAGGGAGTTTGCGATGCGGTCAGAGCGGGGCCGGGAAGCGCCCGCGAGGAAAACCGGGGCCAGGGCTGAGTGTACCAGTCGCCCAGCGGCGCCTCCGCGGACCGCCGCGTGAGGGGGTGGACCGGCAGCGCCATGGAGAAGGGGGAAGGGAGGTCACCGTTACGTAACCCAGCGGCCACCGCGCTCGGGGCGCCGCGGGCCGCCAGAGAACCGCCTCGCTGCCCCGCAGGCACGTCCTCTCCGCCCCGCCTCAGCCGTCCGTGCTCGGCCACCGCCGGGAGACTCTGCAGAGCCTCCCGGCTGCGCGCGTCCGGTCCCGCCCCTCCCCCACCCCGCCGCCGGCTGGGGGTCACTCACCTTCCGCGTTGCCCCAGACTACCATGCCCGGCACCGCCACCTCGTCCGGCCTCGCGGGCCGCGACTCCGGCTGCCGCACACCACCCTTTGGGCCGGGGAAAGGCCCAGGAAAGGAGTCACGCCGAGGCGCCGCGATCCGCGCTCGCCCCAAGCCCGCGGAGGCCGGCCCGGCGCGCTCTGCGGCGGCCCCGCCCCTCCCTCTCCAGCGGACGCGCGCGCCGCAGCCCCGCCCCGCCCCCTCCGGTGGCCGGCGCGCCCCCGACCCCGCCCCGCCCGCCGTGGGCCGTGTCCTGCTCCGCGCGCGCGGCCAGCGAGCTGCTGGCCCCTCCTCGCCCGCACTCACCCCCTGAGCTGCGGACACGCTCGCTCGCGCCCAGTCCGGGGCGACCCCGAACGTCGGGCGCAGCGCTTCGTAGCTCGGCGAGGGCCGCTCCGCCCCTCCTCGAGCCCGCCCCCATCTCACGCCGCCGTCCGCAGGGCCAGCGCCGCCGCGGCACGTGACCATCTCGCCGGCGCGGGCGGGAGCAGCGCATTACGATCCCTCCTTCTGCAAATCTCAGGCGGCCTCGCACCTCGCGACCTCCGCGCCTGCGGCTGGTGTCTCCGCCTCGGACTGGGTACTGCTTTCCTTCAGCGAATTCCTGCCGCCCCTCCCCTCTCCGGACTCCCTAGTCCGAAAGGACAAGCGCAGGACCTGACCATGCTTAGAACCCTGGTGCTCTCTGAACATATGTAAAACATGGGTCTCTCTCCACAAGCGAGTGATTTACAGTGACATCTAGTGGAGAAAAGAACACACATGAACTGACACTTTCCAATGTCGGAGCAACCAAGAGTCACAGCCCTCCTGGTTTGGTGGGAATGAACACTGCGTCATGGGACACAAATCGCTTTCCCCATCCGTGTTCCCGCCCTGAGTTGCGCCGGGAAATCTGTAAATCTACCGCGGGTATCTCATCTCACAAGCAGCATTGGGATTACGCGCAAAGGCAATTTCCTAGTAGCGTAAAAAGAAAAAGTACGTTGTATATGCCTAAGTACAATTTTAATTGAGGGCCTTCTAGCAAGACAATTGTCCCATAAGGATCATTTCCCCCCTCTCGACAATGTCGATTTGCCAAGAAATCCCACACTCTATTATACTAGTTTTTATTGTAATGCACAAACGTGAAGCAGACCTCCGTGCAAAGGTTCAACACATTTTTATCCCTTATTACCTTACCTAACACACCTGAAGAGTTTGCAAGTACTTAAGAAACAACCAGTACTCTTTTGAAAGCCGATTTTGCAGAGCTGGGAGAATATTCGAATATTTTTCAAGCCTTTTTGTTGTTTTTGCGATTTTATGAATGCACTTCAACTTCAGTATTCTTGTCTTTAACCCAGCAAATTCAGGTTGCACGCTTTTCTGAGACATCATAATTTAATACAAATTGGCGTAATTTCAATAGGGTCACAACCAGCTGCCGCCTGCAACACCAGGGCATCATCTACTAAGATGCCACAGAAAAACAATGACATCCCTTATCAATTATGTTTTTAATGTACATCTCTAAATGGCAGTATTTCCCTTAATAAGATATGACAAAACTCGATTTTCAAATTGAAAAATAACCTGTGAACTCTGTAGAAAATGTTACTGTATTTCAATTGCAATTTTCTTTCCCACACTGTCCTATTCATTAAAGGTATTATTTTTTATGTAGTTTCTCAAGAAAGAAAGACAACACTGAGCTGACCTTGGTAACATCTTTATAGAATAGAGTAAGACAGTATTAGCTGTGCTTTAGTGCAAACTAGTAGGCAGCCTCCAATTCACGTTGCTCTCCAGTTAAATAGGATTAAAAGAAAGATGAAAAATACATAATAAAATGTATACAAACTCTAGAATCTTGGTACAAACAATATAGCCAAAGTTTTTTTCTTTATTTTTGCCATTCTAGAATATTCTGTGTTATGCTACCCCATTTATATCCCATACATATTACACAATATCTGAAGAGCGTTTTATTTCAATTTTATCTGGTCACCTACATTCATTCATTCATTAATCTACTTCACTTTATTCTCATGAGGACTATCTTTCCCAGTCTAAGGGAGGCTAGCCCGACATTTAGGTAGGATAACTGATATGGCCACCCTGGACTCCCACATTTCAGGGAGTTTGGGGGAATTCCACCTTATTCTTCTTTTATGAACTTCATTAAAATTCATTTTTGAAATTTCTATCATTATTGACATCTCAAGGGACTTATGAAAGTACAGATCAGTGACACTTGTAGGGATAGCCCTGGGTAAGGACATGGCTCTGCTAACCTTTAACCTCTTTATTGGCAGCAAACTTTTCCTGGAAACATCCACATCTACTCTCCCAAATGCTAAAAACAGAAAACAGGAATGTGAGACCATTAAAGAACAGAGGTTTGTACTCAATCGTTGGGCAATGTACACACAGTAACTCATGATTTATTTACTCATAGGAAAGAGCAATCACGCTGGTTGTTTTAAGGCATTCAGCGCATTATGCTGAAAGATGACATAATAATAAGGCAGGATGAGCACAAGCTCACAGAAACTTAGAAAGGAATTTCGAACTAGAGATGGTTTACCAAGACTTAATTCTTCTAAACATATTATCTGTTTTTACAGAACAAAATTTTAAAAGACCATGGACAGGTTATATATCTATATTTAAACAACAGTTCACAAAATCTAGGATGATTCAACAATTAGTTATGACGTGCATGCTGAATGTCAGTCACTGTCAGGTCAACAGTGTATGAAATGCGTTTCCTGCCCTCAAAAAGTTTCCAGTGAGTAAGCAGGCATCTGCAGCACAGGTTCAGGGCTGCTCCTGGGGGGGCACACAAGGAGGGTGTCAGGGGGCTACCTAGTGAGAGTGACATCTCAATAATGACTAAGAGACTAGTCAGGTTAGCAAAGTGAATGCCACTCCCCACAGAGGGAGCAATATGGGTAAAGGCAGAGAGGGAAGGAGAACAGGTAACCTTCTCAAAACTGCAAAGTGTGAAGCACGGTGGCATGGGCTGGGAGGTGGGAGTGCATGCTGAAAAGGGAGGTTGGAGAGGCAAGTAGGGACAGAGCAAGAAATGCCTATAAACTATGTTAATGCGTTTAGACTACACCTTATGAGCAATGAATGACTCATTGAAGGGTTTTAAGGAATGAAGTGACTTTAGAAAGTTGCTCTGGCTGCTGCATGGAAATAGTTTTGGGAGGCAGTCAGGAGGTCTTGGAATAATAGTTCAAGTGCTTAAGTGCAGGGCCAGAGGAGGCAAGGGGTTAAATTTGACTAGGGTAGTGTTTTTGCAAAGTGAGTACAATGCAAGGAGAAATGGGCAATGAAGTTGAGGACTCATGCAGGGGAGGGCTTATACCGATTGATTACTACTGAACTTAAACTGAGGAGGAGAAAAAAAGGCAAGCCAAGGGTAGGTAGGGGTGGTAAAAAGATGGTGTCAGTGGGAGGGCACGCGGGAGCGCTCTAAGAATTTCTTGAGTCAGACACTAGAGGGTGTGGTAATAACAAGGTTGTGTGGGGAAAGGACAGTCAAGTTTGGATAGAGGACAAGGTCCTCTGGAGAGAGTTTGAAGACCTGAGGGTCCCACATGAAGGAAGAATCCGTATGTACATATTGAAACCCTCAAGAATTGAGACGGGAGTAGTGCTGGAGAAAGGGGAAGAGGGTCAGAACTCAATCCCAATGACTACTGTCAGGGGGATGACTAGTGTTCAATGTGCCCAGTTCCAATGGAGCAACGGTCCCACACAGAGGCTCCCAAGCATTCTCGGTTCATGGCATCCTAGGGTCTCTGTAATTTTTGTTCACAGCATACATAAGCCCAAAGTAATACCTATTTTGCTTAAGTTGGGTAGGGTCAAATAAATTAATAAGTATTTGTGACCTAAGGACTCAGTAGCCATTTGAAAAATACACATAAAAGAAAAACGAAAATAAAATTTTAGTTTCATTCTTAAGTAACTGTCATTCCTGTGTGTCCATTGGCAGTGTCAAACTTCTCAAACTGTGGTATCAGATTGGACATTGCCACCCTCACTTCCTCCTGTTCCATACTGGCAAGGACATTTTATACACTATGTACTTCCTATTCCATTATAGCAGGAGGCTCAGGTTGTCCCACTAGTGATACTAAGATCGCTTGGCAGGGAGGTGACAACCAGATCTATCCATTATAAAACTGCATTTTCCCCTATTCACGCTGTGGAGTGGTACTATTTACCAAGCAAACATTCTCTTCCACAATCTTTTCACATAGTGCTTTCAGCATCCATTGATGATCCTGGACTGAATTATTTATTTTATTGGGCTGCAAATAAGTAGTTTACTAATTTCATCATTCCTTCCTCATTTAGTGGCTGGCATTTTTCTTCAAAGAACGATACCTTATAAACTGGGAACAAACTATCATTTCTCCTTAAAAAGCAGGGTAAACGCTTAATTCTATCCCTACAATTACCAATTTTCATTTAAAAGGAGTTGCCTAACAGTTATCTCCAATAGTGGTAAATGAGCTTTTTCTTTCTCTTTGGTTATTCTTCTGTTTCTAGACAATTCTAATGGACTCATAAATTTTATTTATGTATTACAATCTTGCAATTAATTATGCCATCATTCATTGGACCCCTCAGTTCATACCTCCTGGAATGTTGAATTTAATCTTTGGAAAAGAAATCAGACATTCATTTGGAGCCATATTTGAGAAATTAAATACGTAGGAATCCATGGTAGTGAGAACATTTGAAGGAGCTCAAAGAAATGGTGTTTATCTGAAGCCACAAGTCCTCATGGGCATGGCTTATCCACTGTCCTGGAGACAAGAACCTCACATACCACCAGAGTTGTCATTCTAATTTGTAGTGACTACTGTCCTTTTGTTCTCAATGGTTATTTCCTGTTGCTGCTGTAGTATCTGTGTTTGAGAATATTCAATTATTTGATGGAGTTTTAACATTTTGCATCTCCAATTCTGGTTGGGTAGCTGAACCCCTGATTGTTCTTTCTGAATCAAAACCAAACAGGAGTTAGCTTTGACTATTGACTGTGACTCCCTGTGTGTCTTCAAATGTTAGCCAATCTCCATCTCCATGCAGAGTTGGGAGGGTTAGATGGCTTTGGGGTTTGTCTAACAGCTTGGCAATGATGCAGTTTGAGCTGAAGCAAGGAAGAGTTCCTCTGTTCTATACCCTGGCCCTCAACTTTCAGCATCTAATGTCAAGGCTATGACCAACCATGCTTTTAACACCTTTCTCCCAAGTGGGCTGTGTAAGTCCCATTCTGAGCCTCCTTGTCCCTTTTATTTGGAACCTCTCCCTTCCCCATAAGCCTTATTCCACAGGGATGTGTGGGCATCTTCTTCTCTGTCTGTGCACCATCACAGTTATGGAGCCATCTCCAGATGTGCCTGCTTAGGATCTGTCTCACCCCGGTTAATGAGAAAAACTAAGTGTAGATTCTTGGTGGGGGGCCCTCATTCAAGAAATGAGTGCTAAGCGCTGTCCTCCACTCAGTAGACAAAACAGAATCTGTCATGGGATTTACATTTCCAGTCGGGGAGAGAGCCAATAAGCAAATACGTGGATGGATCCCTCTGGTGTCAGTACTTTGCCATAGATGATCGCAGTGTTCCAACCAAGTGATAAGGAGTTAGCAAGGCAAAAGCAGTGGCCTGCATACACACCTCCTTACAACCCAGGAAAGAGTAAATTACATAATTAAATGACACAATAATACCAAGGGCCCAGCTAAGTAGCCCACTGTGGATACTTACTGCACACTAGTCTCCATCTCTACCTGTCACAGAGAGCTAGCTGTTGGAGCTAGCCACAGCAATGGCAGATACCATTTACTGGTGATCTGACAATAGATAGGTCTTCCAACCGGATAGGAACTCTGAAAACTGGGGCTGTGCCACTGTCAGCACAGGAAGGCAGGGGTTGTTCCCCATCAAAAAAAGAGCCCCCTGAGAACAGGGAGGGTCTCCTCTACAGTCCCCAGGGGAGGATCCTGTCCCTGGGTTTCTTAAGCAGGAGACGGACAGCCACTCTTCCTCCCCACAGCTAGAGCAAGTTCAGAGAAGGAGAAAAGCAGCCACTAGCGGGGTGGCCCCGGGAAGACAGCAAGATGAAAGATGTAGAGTCCACACAGCCTGACAGGCAATGACTGACAGGGTCGAGGACAGGTAGCTGCTCTCCACCTGAGGTGAGAACACAGGACTGAAGATAGGGAAGGCGCTGCAGCTCCCTGGTCCTGGCAGGATAACAGCGAGAGTCACCTCGCCTCCAAATGAGCCTCAAAGGAGCAACCTGATGGAGGACTCGGCAGTGGCCCTAAACTCCTGATGTTGTTTCTAGATTCTTCACAAACAGAAATAAGTTTAAAAACAGGACCGGGAAGGGCTACGTGGGAAGTCAGTAAGCAGTGCTGGCTCAGGATGGTCAGAACCTAGACCAGGAGACTGTGAGGCTCTGAGGGATGTGTTTGTTTGGGGAGCCGTGGTCCAGGCAAGTGTTGCTGGTGGCAGATGAAGGAACAGGCCCTGTCCACATATCCCTGTGGGGAAGCTGTGCCTACCACTTCTCTCCTGAATTTGCCCACGGGCCTATAAGAATGCGGGTCACAGAGGCACAAGAAGCAGCAGCCTGACCCCCATCCTGCCTTGTGTCGGCACCTAGAACCCCAGCCTGGGCCACAGCCCTCTGGGGCACTCAGAAGAGGCTGGTGTCACTATCACTTTGGAAGCTCAACTAGATGGGCTCACATGTCTACTAGCAGCATCTTTCATGGTGCCCAGGACATAAGAGGCACCAAAAGATATTTATTGAATGAACAGAAGAAGAGTGGAAAAGAAATAACTGGGAAGAATGGGGGAGTGGGGAAGAAGGAAGGTTGAGTTTTCCCAGGCTGTCACACTCCAGCATAAGGAGGGTCCTTGGACAGAGGTCAGAGGAGAGCTGGCTCTGGCAAGTGGGTCCCTGTGTCTGTGACATACCAGCCCAGAAGCCAGTCTGATAGCCACTTGAATGTTCCAGAATAAGGCCAAACTTTGTGGGTATTGGGCAGCCTGGGCCAGGGTAGTGCTGTGGCCCTGTGGGATCACCTTGATAGTGGCAGTGCTACACTCGTACTCACACTCACACAGTAGGCAGTAGGCCTCCACATCACAACTGGGCATGGGCATGGGCTTCGCCATGTACAGGCAGTTGCTGCAACAGGGACTAGAGAGGGATGCCATAGGGCGGGGCCATGCTAAGCTCAGCGTGCCAATAGTGCTACCAAAAGCAGCTGGTGTCTGCAGGCTGTGGCCTTCGTGTCTATTGTTGGCTGACAGGGTCCATCAGCCCACTCATTGGGACAATCTGGACTGTAATCACAAGATACAAGGATATCCCGGGGCTCCCCCAGGACTTCATGTCTTAGAGATTCATGAATCAAAATCTTTGGGGGCATCTAACATACAGGACAGTGACTGTACTCAACAAACTGTACTATAAACTTGAAAGTTGCTAAGAGAGCAGGTCTTAAATGTCCTCGCCACACACACAAGGTAACTGTGAGGTGATGGAAGTATTAACCAACCTTATGTATCAAATCATCACTGTACACCTCAAACTTACACGATGTTACCTGTAAATCATAACTCAATAAACCTGGGAAAATGCACCAACAAAAACCAAACTCCCCAGATGAAGAGGTACTAGGCACCTGGAATTCCTGAAAGCCCACCTGATGATGCTCCTGCAGAACAAAGGGGAGGCATCACTGGCCTGGACCTCCAAGTAATGTTGACTACCCCTTTTCTCAGCATCCCTATATATTCAGCTAAGAAATGGGTGTACCAGCCCCCAGAAGTGGGGATCAGAAATGCTCCTTCAACTCCTACTGAACACTATTTTCCTTGGCCCCAACTCCATACCCAAACCACACTGAATAGAAGTGGCCCTCCAGGTGAGGCAGCCCTGAGCCGCCTGTGCAGGCCTTACCAGTCCTCCTGCAACACATTCTGTTTGTAAAAGTGTTGCTGATGTTTCTATACAGTGGACAGTTATATTTGCACCGGGCATCTTCAGAGCTTTGGGAAAGAAAGCACACATCAGGGATGCCCCGGGATCACTGGAGGGCACCCTTGTCCACACCCCTCCCTGTGGTGGAGGGGGACGGGGAGGCCCTTCCCGCTGAGCTCACACTTCTGCCATTCTGAATCTTACTCTCTTTGGACAGTTGGGAAACTGAGGCCCACAAAGAGGCGGGGACTGGCTAGGGCACATGACATGCAGAGTCTAGAGGTCAGCAGAATTCCCACCTCCAGGACAATGATGTTGCCCCTCACTCCCACAGGGCTGGTTTGGAAACTAGAAAGCCTAACACACTGGAAAGCTCGAGCCTGTTCCCCCTGAGTGGGGCTGTCTTCTCCTGGGTCCCATGATATGCACACACACATACACACACATGCTAGATATAGGACTATGGAGGGATTGAAAGAGGAACACACATACAAAGGTGACTAGAGGAAGAGAAAAGAGGTTGGAGGCACTATCTACATGTGATAGCATCCTCCAGTTTTAAAGCTGTCACCCCACACACACCTAAGCATCCTGATGAACCATGTGCTAGAGTAACTTCTGCAGGCAGGGGACAGATGGGCTCTGAGGCCACACTGGTTCATCTGGGGTCCAGAAAGGGTAAGAATGAAGAGCTGAATCACAGCTTAGGCCTGTCTCCTCATTGCCGGGGCCCTAGCTGTAGACAGATGTCCTCAGAGAAGAGTCCTGAAGAGAGATATGCTGGTGTCACCATACACAGGCATTGTGTGACTGACAGGCAGCGGCCCAGAGGACTACTTGGGTAACAATTACTTAAAGAGGGGACTCAGGGAGGGGGATCCCAGGAAGTGATGTCACTACAACAGACCACCACAGAACTTGGAACCCCGTAACCAAGCACCTGCATTCAGCCCCTCAGCCAGCTCATTTGGAGAGAGAAACTCAGTAGGCCATCTCCGTGTTCTCTTGCTGTGCTCCCGCTTCCTGGGGCTCTGGCCTCAGGAAACGACACAGTGACAATTTCGCTAGATGGTGTAGGCGCCTCTGGCCCTTTTTGAGAAGGTCAACTCGGGAAACAGAATGAGATCTCGGTCAAGCTGCTCCAGGTCAGGCCACCTAAGTGAGCACTCCCTCGGCAGCCCCGTACTCTACATGGGGGAAGACGGACGTGAAGGGGGTACCCTCTGGGCAGGAA
>CM053515.1:38911568-38937262 GCA_028627145.1 Eidolon dupreanum
GGGCTAGGCCAGAACATGAGTGGGCTCAGACCACCATCCCCAGGGACTGCATTTGAGACCACATCTTTTGGGTGGGTGGGAGCTGAGACTCCATTGATGGATATGAGAGGTTCCTTTTCTTTGGAAGGCACATCAGAGGGACTGATGCTGACAATATGTCTCTTCTTGGATCTACAAACCAGGTCCAGAGCAAGACCAGAAAACCACACAATAGGGGATACCGACAGCATCTCTAGTGCCCTCTGTAGAGCCCAGACTGTCTGGGAGCTCGGCCTCCCCTGAAGGAGAAGAGGCAGAGCAGGAAGACTTACCACCACTGAAGAGGAAAATGAAGAAAAATGTAATTCAAAATGCTAACCAGCTCTCTGTTTGCTTCTGTAAATATGCTTGCTATATGCAGGAGCTCTTGCAAGAGCTCACTTGCACTTTGCTCAACTTGTAAATGTAACTGTACCTTTAGCAGCTCCCTTCTCTGGTAGCACTTTGTACCCCTGGCAGCTCCTGCTTCCTGTAACAATTTGTATCATTTTGTACCAGCCCGTAACCCATAACAACTCCCGCCCTTCCACCAATGTTACTACTTGGAACCAGAGCAACTCCTGCTGTTTGTAACGGTCTGAGTTCAAACTAAACAATCAGCTTGTATAAAATCCCTGTGTATAAGGAATGTTGCAACTGTGCTCTGGGCTCAGACTCTTCAGAGCATGAGCTCCTCTGGGACCGTGCACAATCAACCTGAGTTCTCCTTTTCTCTGAGTTATTGCTTCTTTTTTTTTTCTGGTTTGATTTTCGAGCTTTTCAGCAACACTGCCATTCCCAGCCCATCTGGGGGCTCAGCCTTTCCTGAAGGAGACGACATCCAACAAACAGCTCGCATCAGATCCTCAGAAGCTTTGAGTGGTGTGTTCTGAGCAACAGACTATTCAACTGCCATTCCAGAAGGTTCTTTCTCTGTTCCTCCAACTGTATTCTTTTAAACTGTTGTTTCTATCTGACCTATATAAAGTTTAACTGTTTTTTCCCATGAAGCTCAATGACGATAAAATTTATTTTAATCTAAATTTAATAACTTGTTATGAAAACTTCATTTAAGTCTAATAATATCTACCCTATGATCCCTCACAGTGTACTTTCAAGTGGCCGTAAGGACTGTCACCAGTCTGCACCACTATTGGCCATATCACAACCACCATCTAGTTCCAGAACATTTTCAGCAAAATCAAACCCAGCACCTATTAGTCGCTCATGCCTTCTCCCCCGTCAGCCTATGTCAGTCACTGACCCCTGTGTCTCCAGTCTCCATAGATTTACATATTCTGAATTTTTCATAAGTGGAATCACACCATATGTAGCTTTTTGTGTCTATGTAGCAGACGAGGAGACTGATTGTTTTTTGGTTGTAATAAAAATAAAAATTTTTATTAAGAGGGAAAATTCCTATGAGGCAAAGATCATGTATAAGAAAGGAAAGCCCAATGTGAATATCTTCATTACCTTGGGAGAGGGGCCTTTTGTATAAGGACATGAGAGCTGGAGTCATAAGGGAAACACCCGGATCTGTGAGATGCTTGTCAAGTCTGTCTTTTCCTATATGTGTCAAGTTTAAATTTCTCTAATGCAGATAGTAAAAAATATTAAAATCACATGTTAAATGTTTTCCTTTGTTACTGATATATTAAGGAATAAAGTATAGTTTATAAAGATTTTAGTTATTTTTTAAATAACTAAAGTTGATTAGCAAAATAAAGATTTAAATAGAACCAAAGAAGAAGATCCACTCCCTCTACCAAGAAATAATTGCCTTTCACAAAAGATTTCCATCTCTGCAGTGCTTTCCCTTTCAATGCAGGGGTGAGAGTGGGGGAAGGATATAAGGGCTGTGCTTTTCTGTAGCCTGATGTCCCCATAGGTGGACAGAGCACAGTCAGTCTCGTTCCTCTCATTCATTCTCAGTGACCACTATAGACTTTGCATCCAGTTCATGGCTAGGTTGCTGCACTATAATCACTGATGCATGCTCACCTCCAATATAGGGAAAGAGTGGGGCTTTGGGGGCAGTGGCAGGCAGTGAGTAACCATGTTTTGACTTTGCATGTGCAGCCTGTGTGAAGTACTTGTATAAATGTTCACCCGCATGGCCTCACCACATTGGCTTGAAGGGCAGCCTGAAAACTCTCAGAAGGGACCAGGTTGAGGGCTGGGTGCCTCTGTCCCCTTGGAGCTCCTTCCTCACCTACTGTCCATTGCAGGAGCAATATAAGTGTCTGACCAAGGACCTGTCACACAATTGAAGAGTCCCTTCTCCATGCCAGGCACGACAGAATATTACTGGGCATTCCCGGTAATAGAGAGTGAAGGACAGAGGACAGGGGGTGGGTGAAAACCATTTGACCCATCTCAGTTCCTTAGAGTCCTGAAATTTTCATCTTATTGCGATGAGAGGGACCCGGTATGGCACAGTGCAGAGGGGAGAGGCACTCTAGTGTGGTCTGCTGGCCATCTCTAGGTTTCAGGGAAGAATTACCAGCTTCCTGGTGGCCATTAGGGCCCGTCCCTCCTGGGGCCACGTGACATGGGGCTGAGGAGGTCCCAGGAGCACAGGGCTCTGATGCAAGGAAAAACACCATGGGATTACTGGACCACCCTCCTGGGAGTTTCCTCTTGCCTGTCACTTCCATTCTCCTCCACTCCCTACTGCCTTACAGCAGAGTGAGCCTCTAAAACTAAATTGAATCCCATCACTCCTCCAGTTTAAACAAACCTCAAAGTGCTTAGGGCAGAGGTTAAGTCCTCCAGTGTCTTCCAGAACTTATGTGTGCAAACTCATCTTACACTGCTCTTCCTAGCCCTCGCAGCTCTCAGCTCTCTGTTGGTCCTTTGGAGCATGAGTGGCAGTCTGTAACTGGCCATCTGACATCTGTCTGCCCTTGTAAATCATAAGCTTCACGAGGTGGCCTGCAGTCTGTTTGCCTTTGTATCCTGGGCCCGACACAGGGTAGGCATGCAACACGTATTTACGTTTGGCCACACTGTTGGCCTTTCCTAACAATATACTATATATATATATATATATATATATATATATATATATATATATATATATATATCTCACAGCATTTTATGAACTGCAAAGCCTGCTTGAATTCATGAGGTCATTTAATCCTTGCACTTTTTAAAGCCTGGCTTCACAGAGGCCAGTATTATTATCCTTCCCACTTTGTAGATGATTCATTTGCTCAACAGACATTTATAGAGTCACATGCTGAGACCAGAAGCTTAGAGTTTAAGAGCTTGACAGAGACCCAAGCAGGAGTTGCACTCAGTTCTTCTGTCCCCAACCCATTTTCTCTTTCCCCTTCTCCATGGCCACGATCTTAGTTTTTAACTGTATGAACTACCAAACTTTAGCCCTTTATTTCTGCATATTTCTGCATTTTGTCTTCCCAAATTTGTGGGGAAAATTACAAAGAAATAAGAGATTTTGTGATTGCACTTTATTATTATTATTATTATTGTTGAACCTTATTTGTAGTAATGAGTGTGGCAGTTTGTTTTCTGCCCCCAATTACGCTTAGCAGCATGGCTAGGCAGGTAACCGATAAACATCAGTGAAAGCAGAGGCCCTATCACACAGCCTGAGTTCAGGACCTCAAATGTAGGTCTCAATCCTCACTTCTGACCATATCTGAGCATTTTATTTCTGAAACATTTACTGTCTTTCCTTTTAAGTTATTTTGCAGCTAGTTTTTAAATGATGTCAAATATTTTGAAAGGATGCCAATGTGCCCATTATAAAGACAGGTCTGCTGAGGCCAGGTAGGGAGTGTTTCAAGTCCTACAGCCCCTGCCAGAGGTCTGATGGCTGGTCTTCATGGACACGAAGGACCAAGAGCCAGAAGGGCCTGATGGGGACAGCTCTCCAGGCAACCTGTGACCTTGCGGTGAAGGAGAACCTTCAGCTGACTTAGCAACTGCTGTCACCAGGGGAGGGAAACCCCTGAACAAGGAGAAAACCAGCAGGGAGGAGAGGTCCCAGATGGCTAATTGCTTTGTTTGTGTTTTCCTCCTTTGAGGGTTCATTTTATTAATGTGTATTTTTACCAGAAAATCACCCGTTTCCTCCATATTTCCAGTTTAATGAAATAGGTTTCTCTTATTTGATTTTTAATTTCTCCCTCTCTAGTTTTTTTTAAATATAATTGTTACAATTAATGAACACATATCATTCATGATAACTCGCTAATATCTGTATTTTGTTTGGAGTCCTGCATTCAGCCTCAGGCTCAGTGCTGGCATTTCTATCTCCTAAAGCCCCTCACCAATCACCCAGCTAGAGAGTTTAGTGCTGGCAGCTGGGGTAGCCAGTGACTAAAATGGGGTGTTATGATAGGAAATGGGACCAAGAGAGAAACGAGCCTGATGATGAGTCTTGACACTGTGCTGATGGTAGAGCCGTGGGAAGCCATGGGCAGATCTATGCACAGAAAGTGACAAGATTAGACCCCTAATTTAGAAAGACCAAGCTGGTCACAATGTGGAGATTAGACTGGGTGAGAGAGGGACAGGAAGCAGGGAGACCCGAGAGATTGGTGACAGGTGGCAGTGGCCTGAGCTGAAGAAGGGATCATGAGTTTGGAGAAGAACAGAGGTACGAAGTCCAGAGAGGAGCTGTGGTTAGAGCTGTCCTGAGGACGAAGCTGACACAGATGCCAGAATTAGTACTCAAGGGGACTTTGGGTATTTGGATACCAATAGGAGAGCTTATTCTGCTAAAAGGGGATTGTTTGCTAAACTCTGGATTTATTTGGCCCATAGAAGGTAGAGAAAAGGACTAACGGGGAGAGGGAGGGGGAGTGAGTGCAGATTATGTGTTAGGCAGGACCTGACATCCATCACCTCACTGTACCCTCACAGCCATCCTGGGTGTGGGGCAGTGTCCCCATCTGAAGGATGAAGACTGAGTTTCCATTTCTTTGCCTGAAGTCAGCTATGCACCTGTTTAGGCTCACACACTCTCCGTCTGGGAACCTGCTACCCTACACTCCTTTCTGAGAAGCCAGGAAGCTCTCGTCCATTGGAACCTCAGAGGAGGGGAATATGGGCAGAAGCAAACCGGTGCCCTGGACTGAGGAAGAACAGAAGTAGAAAGGCTGGAGGACAGGCTTGGTGTAGAAGTGAGGAGTCATTGTAATAGCGATCTGGTGCTGGCTGTACCCATGTGAGGGGCCAGGCTATCTCTCCCCTTCCCTACCTGTCCCTATGCTCAGCTGCCTGCCCAGTCCCATCCCAAAACCAGCTTTGTGATTACAAGACAAGCTGGACCAGTAGGTTACATTCTATTTTCTCCAAACAGAATGACCCAGTTTAGCCCAACGCTGCAAGGACTACTTGGATTACTCTGTGCGTCCAGGCTCCTGTGTGTGTGTGCTCTTCTGGCTCCGGTTCTGGACTCAGAACTGCGTTAGAATCAGTCTTCAGTTTAAATACCTGTGCAATGGAGATAACAATTGTCCCTGCCTCAACTGGCAAATGAGACCAGTAGCTAAGATGAGGCATTTGAAGGGCCTAAACAGGATTTGTCTCAGTGTGAATTTAGCACCAGGAGTCTAGAGTCTCATTTTAGTGTGGAGCGGGCAGCAAAACGCTCTTCTCTGCTGCCATCTGGTGTGTGTCTTGTGAATAACACCGGACTGGGGACCACCAGGAAAATCCCTCAGACCCAGGGCGGTGGCCCAGGTGCAGTCATTTGTGCCCTGGAAGCTGCCCCCTAGAATGTGGATTCCTCAAGGCAAAATCTGACACAGGGCTTGGCATACCCTGAATCAACCCCTTTCTCACATGGCTCTTACCAGTGTATGTCTCATGCTCCCTCCCCTCTTGGCTTCTTAACTTACCTGGAGCAGTTTTTGAACCAAAACTGTACTTAGAGAGCCTCTGCAAGTCACCACATCTGGGAGGAAGTGGGGTGCAAACCAAAGATTTATTTTGTGTGTAAAAGAGGGAGCCCAGGAGGACCAGACCAAAGGAACCCAGGTCTGAGAGCAGAAAGCTTGGGTATGGAAAGGCCATGGAGAGGCCTGTAGGAGCCCAACTGCAGGCCTCAGAACTGGGAACACAATGAAGGTTCAGCAAGGTTCAAACCCACAGGCCTCACACATAGTCAGAAACCAAGGGCTGGCAGCAGCTCAGCACCCTGACCCTGTATTCTCCATTTCCATCACGTTACCCTTCACCATCACTAACCTCAGTACTTTTCGTCAGCCTTCCTTCCCCTTCATCACTCTTAGTCTCTTTTGGCCATTCTCCAATTAGGATCAGTGCCCCATGGCACCCAGGCCTTCCACTTTGTCAGTCTCTGACCATTTCTCCTTCCCTCAGCACTGTGGTCCAGCTCTGCCATCTTACAGCCAGCCTGACTCTCAGGTATCTGGTAATGCAGGCCCTTGGTCAGGCTAGTCTGTTTCCATCATCTCCATCGCTGACACGGTGGACCCCATGACTGCAGGAAACCAGTATGTACTCTTCGCCATCTTTTCACTCACCACTCTGCTTTCTGGCCACTTGGATCTCCCCGGGGCCTGTCCTCCCTCGGTGGTGGCCTAGGTACCTGGAAAGGTGGCCCAGGTACCTAGACAGGTGGCCTTGGGTACCTGGAGAAAATGGAATTGAGCTGCAGGGGTTTGTGTGGTGAAAACAGAGGTCACAGAAAAAAAAGCATGGGGTTGAGCTGCAGGGGAAGGGACAGCCCAATCACCAAGTGTCAGGCTAGACCAGGCAGTGGTTGGAGACCAGGCAGCCCTGTGTATTCTTGCCCTATGAGTTAATGTACACTGTGTACCATGGGTAGTAGTATGCTTATGTTATATCAAAGTGAGAACAAATAAACTTTAAAAATAATCAAGTTGTATACAAATAACTTCTAATCTCCTACTGGGTAGATATTCAACCATCTCTCCCAATTATGTGTCATCTTTTCCATATAAACTTGTGAAATATTTAAAGAAGCACCATGTCTGCGCTTCCCTAAGTTTGTCAGCCTCTGGCATTGACAGTCTGGACTATGGGAGGGCATTTTTGATCATTTGTCTGACATCTGTCTGTCAGAATGGAAAGCCGGTTTATATGAATATAACTTCACAAACTTGTATCTGGATATTTGTGTTTAAAGCCACTATCTGGCCCTGGGAAGTCAGTGCAAAGAGCACATCTGCACAGGAGGTGGACGTGAGAAATATCCAAACGCGCAGAGAATTTTGATGAGTTTATTTAGGCCAACGTAGCAATTGCCAGGAAGCAAACTTTCAGTGGATTAAGAAAATGCTCTGGAGAATGCCAGTTTTGCAACTTATTTTATACATTAGAATCACAGGAGGAGACACACACGGAGGCTCATTGGTGGTAGATTAAAGGGGTGGGAGAAAGCAACCCAGGGAAATCTCTGGGATTGGATAAAAATAAAGTGGGGAGACACACACTTCTTTCACATGTGTGGGTACAGGAGAGTTAATAATTAATGTACAGCACAGAGAGAAGGCCTTATGGGGGACAAGATAACAGTGAGGGGTTCTGTGGTGCCTGCTCTGGTGCAGTTGGCTCTGCCCTGAGGGAACTGGAAGAAAAGGGATTCTCTTACGTTTCAAGGGGACGTTATCTTAGATGCAAAAAGACAATAGACAGGCTCATTTAAGGTAAAGATTGACGTTTGTCAAGAAAGTTATAGGCCCAAGATGTGACTATTCTCCATGAGCTGCTTTTAGATAGAAGTTTTGTGGTTAATTATTTATGGTGGTTAATTTTGGTCTGTGAGTATGTAATGCCGTCCATGCTGCCCCACCCTGAGCTTGTCAGGTGTAGTCTGTGGCCCATTTTTTTGTTCACACTTCCTAACTTTGGTCTTAAATCAGTTTGAAGGATGCACTGATGACCAGCCTCTTGGTTGGATAATGTGGTCCCGTGGTGCTAGCAAGGCTCATTTCTAGGGGTCTTAGTATCACTATTTGTCTTGCTGAAATGACAGGCCACTGGGGATGGGACAAGACCTTAACCTTGGGTAGAAGTCAAGGCCAATTTTTTTATCAAAAGGGAAAGGCAGGTAAAATGTGAAGCAGTCAGGTCTTACTGGTGTTCATTAAGATAAAAACACTCTGAATCATTTCTAATCTATGAGCTATCATGATCTAAGTTTTGCTGTCTGTCTCATTTTTCTGTATTTTGCATCTAGTATGACATTTTCTTGTGTTTGAGGGTACAGCATGCACCTCTCCATTTTTCACAATCTGACTAAGAGATGGGCTCCCATTTACTGGTGTGGTTATTGTTGTTATAATACGGCCAAACGCCTTCTCTCTGGAAGTACTCAGGTGTCACTCATTATTATTCTGTTTCTTGTTAGTTCTGCAATTGGGAACTGTAACTTTTCACTTTATCCAGGGCCAAGGCTGTAAGAACTTAATGGTGTGAATTACAATTATCATCCAAACATTTCCAGAGGCCAGGGGGACAGTAAGAATATCATAAGCAAACTTTTCATACCTCAGCAGCTGTTACAGAGGGCCATTTTTTCAGTATAGCCATTTTACCTTCCATATCAATTAACATAGTTATTAGTCTTTGGTAGATGAGGGGTAAACATGTTCCCATAACTGGGTTCTAGTGTTTATCCATAAAATTCCTTTCTCAAGATTCCTTTTGCACTAACTTTCCATAACTTCCCTTGTTCTTCTCAGTTTGTCTCTTTTAACTTTTTCAGAAAAACCAACTTATTAGGACAAACTACTTCTTTTTAACTTCTCTCAGAAACACACACATCCCTTTCTGTCTTTATACAGTAACATTCCTTCTAAATTTCAAAAGAGAAACTATAAAAAGAATATTATTGATAATGTAAAAGTTATCTTATACACCTTTAGCAATTATTAACATTGGGCTATGTAAGAGCAAGTTTGAGAAAAGCCAGAGAACAAGTTTGACTATTATTATGCCTAATGTGATTATCAGACAGCTAAAGACAATCAAATAAATGGCTTTTTAAATTCCAGATCAATTATGTAGGTATACAGGCCTCATGGATGTCTTGAGATTGCTGTCCACCCCTGCCATTGGCACCTCCTCATCCTCGTGGGGTCTGTGACATCTGCGATAGGCAAGCGTCAGACAAGGACAGATGTCTGTGTACTGTTAGGCGCCTTTTTTAATAATAATGAGAAATGTGAATCCACGAGTTAACTCCTTTAAATCTGGCTGCACATGGGTGAGTTAGTAATATCTACTGAGGTCCTTTCCAGGGAGGTCAGAGAGAGTCTTTCGTTGCTGGCTTTTCCTGTGGACAGAATCTCCTGGTTCCAACTGTCGGTCTTTGGGATTGTCATGTCTGGGAGCACACTGGGAAGTGCATGAGCTACAAATTGATCGGTGTCTCTAAGCTGGCCAAGAAGTGCTTTCTGGTCATGCAGAATGCCTTCTCTTAGTGCAGTTGGTTCGCATGTCCTTCCATCCAGATGCGCAGGACGACCGGTGAATGTTCCATGAGGAGAAAGGCTGTGTTGACCAAAAAGAGTAACTCTCAGGTTGAGAAGAACTATAGGGAAAGCTTTTGGCTAAGGGAGATGAAATGCTTCTAAAAATTTACTGAGCTGAGTTTTAATCGTACCACTTGTGTATTCCACCAACCAGAGGACTGGGGTGAGAAGCAACAGACATGCTATAGAACAGGCCAAATGTTACAGATGGATTGTATCATCTGCCCAGTGAGATGAGTCCTTCTGGCACTAGGTAACTCAGAGAGAATTCCCCAATGGGGGATTATTTTTTTCCGATAGTAATAATTAGTCTACTTGTAAGGCCATTGCTCTACAGCAAGGGGATGCCTCCATTCAGAGAGAAAACATACACATCATAACTAACACATACTTCTGTCCTTGAGATGGTGGCATTTAGATAGTGTCCAATGACCACACCTTGAATGGATCCAAAGGAAGTGGTGAATGGCCATGAGCCCATGGGATAATGTTTTGGACAGGTGAAACATCTGCCGCTCTTATGCTTCTGTAGATATGCTTGCTGCATGGGTTGAAGGGCAGGGTGACCTCTAAATTAAGTCTAATCCTCCCTTTTGTTTGTTCTGTCTAGATAATGGATGTATTGCCTCAGTTCCTGTCTGAAAATTTCATGCTCTATGACTGCCTGTAACCCATAGCAACTCCTGTGCTCTGTGACCGCCTGAGGACAAATTAACCAATTGGCCCAAGCCAACTGAAACTGTGTGGATAAGCCTATAAAAGCAAGGTTGCTCCTGAGTTCAGGGCCCAGATCTTCTGAGCACTAGCTCTTCTGGGACCGTTGACATAATAAACCTGAGTTCTTCAATTCTCTAAGTGGTGCTTGGTTTCTCACAGGTTTGATTTTTCTGCAACATTTCTGGAGGCCCCTGGAAGATTCCAACCATGCTAGCCCTTTGAACCGCTGATTGGTGGCTTTTCCAGGCTGGGCCATAGGGGCTCTGAGATGAACAAGAAGTCGTGCCACGTGACAATATTCTCTTTCGGACCAGCGCTCCGACTCTTCGGATGACCAAGCCCCGGCTGACTCAAAGGAGGGACCAACCAACTCACCAGGAATGGCCACAGGATAAGGTAAGGCCCCAGGGCTCAGCACCCCAGTCAGGTCCCGTCTTCAGATGGAAGAAGAGCTTGATCAACTTTTAAAGTCTTCAGTTAGAAGACATAGATCAAGGTCTTCCCAATGGGGGAAGACATCAGGGTTTTCCTAGGGGAGGAAGACAAAAGCCAGGGCCTTCCAAAAGGGTGGGGGCAATGTTTTAACCTCTAGTGTGTGAATGTGTGAGTGAATAAGTGAACTGGTTGACTTGACTTGGTCAGGTACGAATTTGTGGCTCCACGGCTGGGCATGCATAAGGTCCCCCAAAGACTATGAGTTTGAGTGGAATTGTCTGCAATTCTGTGATGCATGGCATACGGTCCAGAGTGGCACTGGACTAGTGTCCAATTGTAAGTCACAAAGCTGAGTCCGTTATGATCAAGAGTCACCTAAGCTCCTTCAGAGAGCACCTGAGTGGTCTCCTCTAACAACCTTGCTTGTCTTTGTGACACAGGGTGAGATACACAGGGAGGGAGGACAATTAATTACTGATTCGGCTTAAGAATTGTCTATCTCTAAATGGTCATTTTGACACAGCGGCCTTCTATCAAATTATTTTCTTGAAATTTGAAGTTCTGTTTCTCCCCTCCATTAGAAAGCTCCCTAAGGCATTATGGGTGGAGGTTCCTCTAAGCCAACTGTCTTAAACTATATGTTGAAAAATTTTAAGAAAGGTAACCCAGGGGATTACAGGGTCAAGTTGGCCACAGGAAAACTCTGTACTCTTTGTGAGCTTGAGTGGCCTGACTTTGGGGTAGGTTGACCTCCGGAAGGGACCTTGGACCTCTCCACTGTTAGAACTATGTACAGGGTAGTGTCAGGGACCCCTGAATATCTAGACCAGTTCCCATACATAGACTCATGGTTGCAAATCACTACTATAGTGCCCCTTTAGGCCCTGTTCTGTACAAATAAGCAGGGACAGAGTAAGGTACTTGTGACTTGAGTGACCCGGGGAAAGAACAAGGAAGAGCCAGCAAGAGTCATTCACCAAGGGGACCCTGAGGAAGAACCTTTCTTCTCAAAACTGTACATTTTGACAGCTCCATCAGTCCCTGCACAGCCCCTCTACCCCCAGTTACCATCAGTGCCTTCGCCACCCCAATAGCCTGAGTGACCATCAAGTCCGAGTCCATGGAATCTTCACTCAGTCACACAGCCAGCCCAACAGCCTGTGGCTCTCCAGATGCCTCTCTGAGAGACGCAAGTCCCCTTTGAGGTTAGCAAGATGGCACATTCCAGCTGGGCCATCCTGTCCTCTACTATCAGCCTTTCAGCACAACTGACCTCCTCAACTGGAAATACCACATCCTATCCTATTTGGAGAAACCCTAGGCAATGATTGATTTGCTTGAATCCATCTTCCAAACTCATCAGCCTACCTGGGATGATCATCACCAACTTTTCCTAATTCTCTTCAACACCGAAGAATGACATCAGATTCTGTCAGGAGTGCAGGGATGGCTCCAAGGACAAGTATCAGATGGTGTACTAGACCCCACAGCATGAGCCTTGGGGACTGCGCCTGACGCTAGGCCCAAATGGGACTTCAATGTCCCGAATGGAAGAGGGTCTCTTGATAGGTACCTGCAAGCCATACTGCACAGGGTGAAAGCTGGGGCCAGAAAGCCGACAAACACGTCCAAAATGGCAGAAGTACTCCAAAAGCCAGATGAATCACCCATAGAGTTCTATGAGAGACTATGCAAGGTGTTCCAGGTGTATAACCCTTTTGACCCTGAAGCATGAGAAAACTAATGCATGGTCAATGTGGCATTCATGGCTCAATCTTACACTGACATCTCCCGCAAACTTCAGAAATTAGAGGGCTTTGCTGAGATGAATGCCACCCAGCTGCTGGGGGTCACAAACATGGTGTTTGTGAACCACAACTGGGAGGCCCAAAAGAAAGCTGATAAGCAGATGAAACAAAAGATGTCCCTGCTGACAGTCACATTAGAAAACCCAGGCCCAGTACAACAGACTGCTCCTCCATGGAAGGGAGAGTCTAAAAGGAGATCACGACTACGCTGCGACCAATGCACCTGCAAAGAGCCCGGCCATTGGAAAAATGAGTGCCCCCACCATGAGAGGACATCTGGAGGGTCAAAGAAGTTCAATCCACTCCATAAAGAAAATTATCAGCCTGAGCCAGCCATCCAAGACCATTTTGGTCTGGCCAGAGAAGAGTCAGACTAGGGGCAACTGGGCTCCCTGATCCTATGCCCCCAGGAGCCTATGTTCACAATAGAAGTAGGGGCCAATCAATGACCTTAATGGTACACACTGGGGCTGAACACTCTGTAGTAACTATGCTGGTGGCTCCCCTCACAGACCAAACAACAACTATCGTCAGGGCCACGGGGTACCAAGCTGCCCGCTCATCCTGTAAAGCCTGCTCATGTCAATTAGGGGGCCATCTAATGACTCACACTGTATCTACCAGTGTGCCCTATCCCCATTTTGGGTAGAGACTTGTTAACTGCCAAAGAGCTTCAAGAACTCACCCACCCTGTTTGGCAAAGTGCTGGCCGCAAATCTGGCTGCCTTCCCTGGAGAGACTCTGAAATCCACTCTACTCTAGTACATAGATGACCTGTTACTGGCTAGCCCCACCCAAGAAGACTACTGGAAAGGTACTAGAGCCTTCTTGGCCGTACTCTCTACCATGGGATACAAGTTGTCATGGAGGAAAGCTCAAATCTGCAAACAGGAGGTCAGATACCTTGGGATCATCATCTCAGAAGGACATTGGGCACTTAGACATGAAAGGAAACTGGCTATCTGTTCAATACCTCGGCAAAAAACTAAGAAAGGGGTTCATGAATTTCTAGAGGCTGCCAGATTCTGCGAGATCTGGATACTAGGTTTCTCTGAAATTGCAAACTTACTGTACAAGGCCATAGCTGGGTCCAGTAAAGACCCCCCTGGAATGGGGCTCCAAACAAGAAAAAGCCTTCAGAGAAATAAAGAGACTTTGAACAGTGCTCCAGCATTAGGACTACCAGACATGACATGGGACTTTAACCTCTTCGTGCATGAAAAGAATCATACTGCACTGGAGATCCTCACTCAAACAGTTGGACCATGACAACACCCGATGGCATATCTGTCCAAATGGCTAGATCCAATGGCCATGCCTCCAGGCCTTAACTGCCACAGTAATTTTGGTTAGAGAAGTGGACAAGCTCACGCTGGGACAGAATGTAAATGTAAAGGTCCTTCATACTGTTACTCCATTAATGAATAACCAGAGACTCAAGTGGCTGGCCAACGCCAGGAAAACTCATTATCAGGAACTGCTTTGCAAAAGTCCATGTGTCCATCTAGAAACTGCGGATGTTGAACCCTGCTACTTTTCTGCCCACTGAAGAGGAACCTCCTGACCATGATTGTGAAGAGGTCACAGATGAAGTTTATTCAAGCAGGCCTGACCTGATTGACATTCTTCTTCAGAACCCAGAACTGGTATTGTTCACCAATGGGAGCTGTTTCACTCATGGACAGTGTAAAGCTGGCTACACAATAACGGATGAGGTGATCAGAGCTGAGGCTCTGCCACAGGGCTGGTTGGCACAGTGGGCTGAACTATGGGTACTCATCCAGGAGCTGCAGCAGGCTGAAGGGAAATGGGTCAGTATCTATACCAACTCAAGGTACGCCTTTGCTACTTTGCATGTACATGGAGCCATTTACAAATAGAGGGGACTACTGACAGCAGGAGGAAAAGAAATCAAGAACAAAGAAGAAATCCCTCAACTGTTAGAGACAGTCTGAAAGCCTTCAAAAGTAGCAGTCATTCACTGCAAGGGCCACCAGAAGAGAACCAACCCTGTCAGTAGGGGAAACCGACTTGGCAGACCAAGCAGCTAAGGGAGGCTGCCCACCAACCAAATGTCACAATGGGTCCTGAGCCAGTCTCTAAGTTTCTCCTAGCACCAGAATTGCCTCTGTCCCTGACATATACCAAGGAAGAAGAACAATGGGCCTTAATTGAAGCAGGAACCAAGAGAAAGGAAGGCTAGTGGGAGCTTCCAGATCAGAGACTCTTTATTCCTGCTGCAGTGGCAGCTCAGCTGGTAACACAACACCATGAGTTGACTCACCTAGGGAAGACTACTTTAGAAAGCCTGTTAGGCTGCTACTATTGCATACCCAGGCTCCCAACTCTATGCACCCAGATCAGTGCTAGATGTATAAATTGCACATGAAACACCAGCCAAAGTCCAAAATCCAATCCAGGGGTGCAAACAATTGGAACTATGCCCTTTGAAGACCTAGAAGTGGACTTTACTGAGGTCAAGCCCTGCCAGGGCCACTAATACTTGCTTCTGTTAGTTTGAACCTACTCTGGATGGGCTGAAGCTTTCCCTATATGCACTGAATGGGCACGAGAAATAGCTAGTCTTGTTGAGGGAACGTGTTCCAAGATACAGGCTGCCGCTCTTTATAGGATCTGACAATGGACCTGTTTTATGTCTGATATAGTCCAGACTCCATCCAAAGCTCTGTAAATCAAATGGAAACTCTGCACGGCCTACAGGTCACAAAGTTCAGGGAAAGTTGATCTCATGAACTGGACCCTCAAGACCACTCTAAGCTTTGTCAGGAAACCCAGTTACCTTGGATTGTCTTGTTGCCTTTGGCTCTAGTCCAAGAAGAGTGAACCCCAAGGTCTTCAGGCTACTCCCCTTTGAAATCCTTTATGGGAAACCTCCCCCAATGATAGGAAAGCTGAAAGGAGACCCTCAACTGATAGCTGACCTAGAAATGTCCCGATACTTTCAGGCCCTAGGGAGTATCCTCTGCCACATCATCCAGGAAACCCTAGAAAGAGCCCATATCCCCGTAGGGAATTGGGTCCACCCCTATGGGCCAGGAGATGAAGTATAGGTTAAAGATTGGAAGAAGAAGCCACTGCAGCTGATCTGGACTGGCCCTCTTACTGTTATATTAGCAACTCTCACTGCTGTTAAGGTTGCAGGTAGATCCACCACACCTGGGTAAAGATAGTGACACCGCTGGAAAAACAGGAGACTTGGACTGCAGAGCCTCTTCCTGATCAGCTGCTCTGAGTCATGTTCTGGAGGCAGCAGAAATCCACTTGAGATCCTTGGCCCTGCTCTGGCCACCTCTAGAAGCTGACCAATCTATGCATGGCAGAAGCCTGAGGACAACGTCTTGTCAGGATGGCACCCCTAAAGACTCTTTTCCTTCTCCTCCTACTCCACCATGTGTGTGGTGTCAGTCTCCCCATTTCTTCTTTCCCTTGTACCCACTGCATGAAAAGCTACAGGATAGAGTCCAACACTGCCACTGGCTTCACTTCTGTAACTGGTCTACCCAAAGGGCATGCCCTAAATGCCACACTCTGCACTCACTGGGGATTCAAATATTGCTTGGGGTACATAAAGGTTAAATCTGAGAGTGGCCAGTCCTGCCAAAAGCCTGAAAAATTAGGGGAAACTTGGGCATGTTGGCAATGAACCTCAAATAGGGGAGAGGTCCATAACCACGCATAGGGCCCAGCAGTTGGAGAAATTGTCCAATGGCTGTGTAATTCAATCACATTTAAGTCTACATTGTCTCCTAGGCCCCAAAGCCCACAAATGTATAATCAGCTAAAGGCTGCCTTGGGCCAAAACCTAGGGAAGAACCTCTTTCTTGACCTAGCTAAGAGGATAGCCCATGAACTTGGTGTTGCTAAATGCTGGGTGTGTGGAAGAGCACTCACAAGTGAACATTGGCCTTGGAAGGGAACTAGTCTAGATGCCTTTTATCTCCTCCAGTGGAACCACACGGTGGCTCAACATGAAGAGGATCAACCCAGGAGTTTGGTCCTCTCCTCAGAAGTAGTAGCAGAAGAATCTTGGCCAGATAGGTCTAAGATATACTCAATTGGTTGGAGAGACTCCATGTAGAAAAATGCTATTTTTAAATCACACAGACCTAAACTGGTGGCCCAAAGCTCCTTCCAGGTATTGGGCCAACAGTACTATAACTAACTCCTCCTTGTGCCACTCTCTTAGCCAAAGCTCGACTGTCACAAACTGTACTATAAAGGAGGGCAGGTCCTTAACCCCTTCTGTGCCATCCCAGCTATTGGCACATTCTGGGAAACCCTCAATTCCACTAGCCCTGGGAGTTGGAAAATGCCTGATGGGCTCTTCTGGATTTGTGGAAAGAGGGCCCATACTCAATTCCCAACAAACTGGAATCATTCAGCCTGGCTTTTTCCTCCTACCAGATCAAGGAGGAAATGAGCTAGGTGTTCCCCTATATTGAGACTTAAAGGCTAGGACTAAGAGGTCACTCGAGGTAGGGTGACAACAAACATGAGGGAAAGATGAGTGGCCACCCCACCATATTATTCAATACTATGGCCCTGCAGCTTGGGCCCCAGATGGGAGCTGGAGTTGTGATTAAGTATATACATGCTTACAGGCCGTACTAGAGATCATTACTAACTAGACAGCCTTAGCCCTGGAACTCCTAGCCACGCAACGGTCCCAGATGTGTGTGGCAATATATCAGAACCATTTAGGTTTAGATTACTTCCTAGCAGAAGAAGGAGTAGTGTGCGGGAAGTTTAACCGATCTGGTTGTTGTCTCCAAATAGATGACAATGGCAAAGCTGTAACTAGCATAGCTACTAATATTAGAAAGATAGCTCATGTATCTGTCTAAAGTTGGAAAGGATGGGACCCTAGTAACCTCTTTGGAGGCTGGTTCTCTGTTTTTGGTGGCTTTAAGACCTTAGCTGGGGTAGTACTCCTCCTTGGGACCTGCCTCCTCCTCCCATGCCTATTGCCTCTTGTTATCTGATCAACTACCTCCCTCATAGAGGCTATAGTAGAAAGAAAAGCTGTAGCAAAGGACCTCATGCTGTGGAAGTACCAGCCCCTGGCCCAGGAAGATCAAGAGGTTGATGCCCTATAAGAATTTAAAGGGCATCAAAAGAGGGGAATGAAGAGGAGCTTTCCACTCAAAAGGCTAACCTTATAATCAGCTCTTTGTTCTGCTTCTGTAAATATGCTTGTCACATATGTCGAAGGGCAGGGTGACCTCAAAATTAACTAAAGTCTCATCCTCTTTTTTGCTTGTTCTATCTAAATAACAAATGTATTGCCTCAGTTCCTGTCTGAAAATCTCACACTCTGTGACTGCCTGTAACCCATAGCAACTCCTGTGCTCTGTGACTGCCTATAACCCATAACAACTCTCACAGTTTGTAACTGCCTGAGGACAGTTGGCCCATGCCAACTATAACTGCATGGATAAGCCTATAAAAGCAAGGTTGCTCCTGAGCTCAGGGCCCAGATCTTCAGAGTGCTAGCTCTTCTGGGACTGCTAGAGTAATAATCCTGAGTTCTCCAACTCTCTAAGTGGTACTTGGTTTCTCGCTGGTCTACTTTTTCTGCAACACTGTAAGACCTTGTGAAAATCTCCATCCTTTCCCATTGAGTTTCCTTACTGGAAGTATAGGAGCATTACAGGAGATAGTTTGTGGAATTATATGCACCACTCCTTTTTTAAAATAATGTCATATAATGGGCTAATTCCAGCTAGTGCATCAGGTCTTAAAAGATATTGGCAAATATTAGGTAGAGGTGAAGTATTGCCAATAGTTATTTTAATAGCGACTGTTAACTTAACCTTGCCAATATCTTTCCTTAAAAGGCCTAAAGTTGCACTGGAACATCCTATAACAAACATCCAGTCAGCCTCAAGATTAGTTTTCTCTTATAGAGGTTTCTTTAAAATCATTATTTTCCTAATTGGTTCAGTGTGATTCATTTAGTTCTCAATACATTTTAGTCTTCTGGGAAAAAGGATACATGGGCACCAATGGTTTAAAAACAAAACAAAACAAAACAAAACCACATCCTATCATGTGAATTGGGACAGATTTGACTAGTCAAAATGTATCCGCATAACATTCTCTAGCTGGAAGGGAACAGGTTCTGAATTAAAAACAGGCATGGGTGGATCAGCTGTCCCCATCATATGTACAGAAGCCTGGTCCACGAGAAGGGAAGCTCAGCTGGGTAGCGTTAACAGCTAAAGTAGTCCCAGTGTCTGCAACAGCCTCAGTAGTTTCCCCTTTTCCAGTCATTGCAATTTCTCTCAAAGTCAGTGAGGAGAAGGGGAAAGCCCTCTGGCAGCCCTGGGAGCAGCCCTGTGCTTGCTTCTGGTTTTCTTTTCCTGTCTCATGTCAGTTATCTATGATCTTTAAATTGAACTGACATTCAACAATAAAAGCAGACTCCTCTATAGGAGTTTCCTTGCAAAACTTATTTAGTGATTCTGAAGCTTTGCTTTCAGAAACCAGTAGGTGTATTAATTGGAAAAAGAATAACCAGGATCATACATTCTTACGGTTAAATTAAATTCCTTTGTGAATCCATCAGGGTCCTGGAGTGGGCCATGGGGACTCTGATTTAGATTCCTTACTTCCATTCTAGTCCAAGGAACATATCTATCTATCTATCTATCTATCTATCTATCTATCATCTATCTATCTATAATCTATCTATCTATCTATCTATCTATCTATCATCTATCTATCTATATCTGTCTGTCTATCTATCTATCTTCTATCATCCATCCAACCATCCATCCAACCCTCCATCTATCTATCATCTATCTATCCATCTATCAATCATCGCTGGTTTCTCTTCACCTGAGATGGGATTTTTCCAAAGGAAACTGCCAAATTTCTGATTCTTATTTTTCTTAGTCTGTCCTAGTCTGGCTTTTCTATTCTGAGTGTCCCCTAGGCCAGTAAGGAGCTGCGCTGGAGAGGAGAATGGGGGTGGGTGTGAGACAGCAATTCTGCTGTAAAGGCTACACTGTAAAGGCAACACTGTAAAGGCTACAGTGGGGGCAGATGAAGAAGAGAAAAGCAGGGATGCAGTTGGCAGCCCAGGTGGGCACTCGGTCAGTTCTTGTCTGAGGAGGAGCCCAGTCAGAGTGATGCAGGACAAGGCCAATTTCCCCAAGGGGTAGAAGACCAGGCACTACACTGAGAGAAGAATAGCGTCCTTTGGCAGAGAGTGTAGAAAGAATATAACACACCCGCCAAAGTTAGAGTCAACAGGAACATTTAATAGAAAATGAGTAACACTCCACAGACAGAATGTGGTCTTCTCTCAGAGTCAGAGAGGGAAAGGGATCCCGAGTGTTCAGGGAATTCAGTTTATACGTCGTTCTTAGTTCCCACTTCCTCTGATATGGACCTACAGTGAGGAAGGGAAAGGGGAAGAGTATGTAGCCTGAATGGCCCACTGCCAGTTCCCAGCCTTTAAGCCATAGTTTCCCCTGGTTTTGGCCATGAGGGAATGAATGATTTTACTTGTGTAGGGTTCCACTTAAAGACTGTTGTTCCTGCTTCCCCTTCCACAGATGAGGGAAATAATTTGTTAGTATCCCCAGCAGGAATCTTCCTTTATTCAGCAGGTGTCCTCCTGGCCTGGCTGCTGGGCTGATTGGCAGATTGCAGTCTCTGAATGTAGCTTGATTAACATTTTAATTCTCTTGCCTGCTCCCTACATTATACCCCCCTCAGAGATTTTATTCCCTTATTCTTAAGGGGATGTTGAAGGATGAAGGTCTGTCTTCTGTAACTTCTTCAAAGCTGAGATAGGACTGTAGTCCCTGCCTCCTGGGAATAAAAATCTCTGGAAGCCTATCCTAAGGGCCCCAGAGGCAGAGAAGGTGAGGTCGTTCCAGCATGTAGAAGTGGTAGGAAGCCTTGCAGCCTAGAAGATATGAATTTAGCAAAGAGATTAAAAAGACCAAAGTCAAAATTAATTGACAATGAAGTTACTCTCTTTTTTTTTTTTTATGGGAGGACAAATCCAGTTTCTTTACTTTCATTAAATTTTAATCCATGAAGTAGGTATACAGCATTACAGGAATTCTGTCCAATTGCCTTAGCAAAAAAGTTGCTTCGGAATTTGGCACGAACCATGTCACTATTTCCATGAGCATGAGTTACCTTTCCCCAGATGACCCTGGTTTTGTTCTGTTTGCCACCAGGAGTCACTGTGTTGTTCTTTGACTTGTACACATAAGCACATCTCTTGCCTAGATAAAACTCAGTCTCATCTCGAGCATAAACACCTTCGATTTTAAGAGGAGCAGTGTGTTCCCTCTCGTTCTGGAGAACCCGCTTATAACCAGCAAAAATGGCCTTGGACCATAACCTTCTAGATGTATTTGTTGTTTTAGAAGTCGTAACCTCAGCAGGCATCCGCAGCCTCCAAGAGGGAGGAAAAGGGAGACAATGAAGTTATTTTTCCATGGCAGTTTGTTAATTCAAGATAAGGATATCTACTGAATGGAAATGGAACCATTGTGAAGAGAGTAAGGGCATAGAGAATAGTCATTCAGTGAAATCCCCTGATTCCCTGGGAGCGCGTGGACTTATCCTTGTTCCAGAACGAGAGCTGAAGATCTTCTAGGGCTTTGCAGGACTAGCTCGCACTTCCCATTTCGTTTTCCGGAGGAACCTGTGAGGACTTATGAGAAACTGGTTTAATTGAAGACAAATGTACCCAGCAGCTGATTCCTTGTAATCTGAGAGTTGTTGGGGTGCTTAATAAAACTTGATGGGGCTCTTTCTGTTTGCGTTGAGGGCTGATTTTCAATAGACCACAGGACAGAGTGGCTCTACTCCATATAAAATCCTGACCTAGAAGTGGGTCACCTACAAATGGTTTAGCACCAGGCTACCCACACATGTGCATTGTGTGATGTGCAAGGGGGCTACCCCCTTTCCAGCTGTGCCCCATTTCCTGGAATGAGGGGAACTCTACCCTGGCTCCTGGTCTTGAACTGTGGCTGGGAATTCCACTGCTAGTCTTGGTCTCACAATGGGAAAAGTAAATTTTCTTCCATTAGGCTGGCTATTGATTACTGTCACTGCACAGTTAGTGTTGGAGAGAGGCCCATGGATGGGTCAGGACAGAGTAGGTAGCTCTAGTATCTAGTAAAAATTCTGTTTTTCCTTCCTGCCATGTCAAGGGTGACCTGAGGCTCCACTGTTGTGACTGCAGTAGATTTCTCTAGAACCAAAGCCGGTGAGTGCTTGGGCCTCCATTGTTGTGGGAGGGAGCTGCTCCCTCATGAGAGGCTTGCTATGAGGGGAGAGGGCTTATGAGGTCCACCCCTACCTGGCTTCCCAGGGCTGGATGGACACTAGCCCTGCCAATGCCTGCCTTCTAGCAGTCTGCACATCGATCATACCCCAGCCCCAATGATGCCAACCATGATCAAGCAAGGTGGAGGCCCTCCATGCCTGAAAGGTTTCGATTGCCTAGGGTCACCTCGAGATGGTACCTATATCATGGCAGCTTTAATTTGTGCCTTTTTTGTACCCTGCTTCCTTTTCTGCCTGGTCCCAGTTGTTGGACACCAGAAAGACCTCTGGCACCAAGGCAGCCTGCGATATTTGGGGTCCAGGCCCCAACTCTTGGAGCTTCGTTTTTGAATATTGGCCACTGCCCCAGTATTAAAATGCATAGCCAGCAGTGTCTGGCCATCAGACTCTGGGCCAATGTTAGTATATTTTTTAAAAGCCTCAGAATCCTGGTTAAGACAACATAAAATACAGAACATTATTCTGATGAAGCACCGAGTCCTTGTTTTCTACTCAGAAATTTTTTTGTAACATCAGTAGCAGACCGATAGTCTAAGAAACATTAAAACATAAGTCTAATTTTGCCTAAGCTCACTTTTGATATTTAAATTTCTAATCTTGTTTAGCTTAATCACACAGAAAATTTCTCAGGATTTCTCTTCAGAAACCTACAACTTTTTTCATTCTTTCTGTTTGCCGCTTCTCATTCTTTTAGAAATAACCAACTTTAAGACAAATACCTTTCCTTTAACATATTTTCTTCAAAATATATCTGCATATTTTATACCTTCTGTGTTCAAAAACAGAATTTTTCTTTCCATCATAATTAGAAATCTTAACTCAACCACCTTATTATATATAAATACATCAGAGGTCAATGCTCATACCCATATTTCCCCAACATCGGTATTTGTAACCTCCCTTGGGAGTGCATCTGTAGTATCCTCAAGGAGAGATGAAATAGTTGGGATCCCCAGAGAACTCAATCCCTCCTTAGAATCCAAGAGTGAAGGGAGAGGAGAAAATTCCTGATGATTTTGAGGTCTCTGGGAAGCTGCTCCTATCATTGGGCCAGCTAATAAGTCTGGGTCTTGGTAAAGGAGCATAGAAGCTTGTATTAGGGGACTTCTTCCCACTTTTCTCATTTCTTGCAAAGAAGATCTAATTGTTGGAGACTATTGTAGTTTAGGGAACTGTTTACAGGCCAAACTTCCTGGCCCCCTCCCGTCATCAGTTTGAATGGAGGCGGGAGCTCAAATGGGAGAGACAGATGGGCAGAACTGAGAACTCCTTTGCTAAAAGAAAACATGCACCAGCAGGTTTTCCCCCTCCTGGTACTGGGAGATGTGTGCCTGGCAGGAGTCAGGGCCCATTGCTGCTAGAAGGGACGAATGCAGCAGGGGTCAGGGCCCACTCCTGCTACAAGCGAGCACAGGGTTCTGCCTGTAGCTCTGAGGGAGAGAGATGGTGAGACACAGAGATTCAGGGATAGAAAAAAAGGCTAGTTTTTCAGGGAAAAACTACCTTGTCCTCCCACACTATAGGGGACACAGGCCAGGGAGGCTGATGACATCAGGGCTGGCTGGCCCAGTGCTCAGCTCTGAGACATTTGGGCCATCTCTGAGATTGCCCCGAAGTCCCAGAGCCCATAGAGAAATGAGGACAGTACAGATAGGGGCAAGTTAGGAGAGTTCAACAAAGCTGCTACTGTGACACCCACCTTCTCCCAGTTAGGGTTTCCGTTGGAGACGGGTGGGAAGGAAGAAAAGGCTAAGGGGAAGAGAGGAAGGAACAGAAGATTCCCACAGGGGCTAACTCATCCTGTTGTGGCCAAAAGGTTCTGCACAGTCTTTTAATTTGGAGTTTGAAAAGGGTCCCTGAACAGGTCTTCTCTGCAATTCCGATGATGACACCAAGTCATGGAGGTAAGAGAGAGAAAAGTAGGGACAGTAGAGAGGACCAGAGGACTCCAGATTATATGGAGAACAAGTCTCTCACCAGGCCCCTAGAAACAGTGTCAACTGTGGCCCAAGGCCAATTGATCTGCACAATGTAGAGAAATAAATCCCAGCCTGTCTCAGAGGACAGGAAACATGGTGTACTTGGGTGGGCCATGTTTATGTCTTTTGGTCCATTCATGGTCACTAGAAAAGATCACAGGGGACAGGGCAAAGTTCCCCCAGTGTGGGGAAGACCTAGGCCTGTGCTGAGAGGAAAATGAGAGGCCTTTTGAGGAGAGTCCAGAAAGAATTTAAAAAGCATGCCAAAGTTAGAGTGAAAAGAAAAGGTTGTTAGTAAAGGGATAACACTCCACAGACAGAGTGTGGTCTCCTTTCAGAGACAGAGAGTGTTCGGGGAATTCAGTTTATATGTCGTTCTGAAGTTCCCACTTCCTCTGATATGGACATACAGTGAGGAAGGGGCAAGGGAAGAGTATCTGGCCTAAAAGGTCCATCGGCAATTCTCAGCCTTTAAGCCATAGGTTCCCTTCGGTTTTAGCCATAGGGAGTGAACGATTTTACTTGTGTAGGACACCACTTAAAGACTGTTGTTCCTGCTTCCCCTTCCACAGGTGTGGGAAATGGGTTGTTTGCAGCCCCAGTAGAAATCATCCTTTGTTCTGTAGGTGTCCTCCTGGCAGGACCGCAGGGCCGATCATCAGATTGCAGTCTCCAAATGTAGCTTGATTAACATTTTAATTTTCTTGCCTCTCTCCTATATTAAGGAGACTAGACTGCACTCCTGTTCACACCCACCCCTGGGGGGAGAGAGCTGGGGTCCCTTTAAGGCTGAGTTCATACTTCTACAGTTTTGAATCTCACCCTCACCAGAAAACTGAGAAACTGAGACCCACAGAGGGGTTGGGACTGGCCAGGGTATATGACAGGCAGAGTCCACAGGTCAGCAGAGCTCCCATTTCCAGGCTGACAATATTGCACCTTGTGCCCATATGGCTGGTTTGGAAACAGCCAAACACGCTGAGAAGTTCAAGACTGTTCGCCCTGTGTGGGATTATCTTCTCCAGGGTCCTGTGAGGTGCACGCTGGCACGTGGTTGTGTACACACACAAACACACATACAATTACAAACACACACACAGACACACACACTAGATGTAGGACTATGGCGGGATCAGAAGAGGAGCACATACAGAGGTGACTAGAGGAAGAGAAAAGAGATTAGAGGCACTATCTACATGTGAGAGCAGCCCTTCGGTTTTAGAGCTGTTGTCCCATACACACATGAGCATCAGGATGAAGCACATGCTCCAATAACCCCAGCAGGCAGGGGACAGACAGGCCCTACAACGCACATGGGCTCATCTGGGATCCAGAAAGGGTAAGAATGAAGAGTTGGGTCACAACTCAGGTCTGTCTCTTCAATGCTGGGGCCTTGACTGTAGCCAGACGTCCCCAGGGAGGAACCCTGGGAAGGGGTGTGTTGGCGTCATCATGCACAGGCGTTATGTGTAGAAGGGGATGACAGGCAGCAGCCCAGAGGACTATTTGGATAACTTACTCAAGGAGGGGACTCAGAGAGGGGGATCCCAGGAAGTGATGTCACTTCAACAGACCACCACAGAACTTGGAACCCCATAACCAAGCACCTGCATTCAGCCCCTCAGCCAGCTCATTTGGAGAGAGAAACTCAGTAGGACATGTTCTCTTGCTGTGCTCCCACTTCCTGGGGCTCTGACCTCAGGAAACGACACAGTGACAATTTCGCTAGATGGTGTAGGCGCCTCTGGCCCTTTTTGAGAAGGTCAACTCGGGAAACAGAATGAGATCTCGGTCAAGCTGCTCCAGGTCAGGCCACCTAAGTGAGCACTCCCTCGGCAGCCCCGTACTCTACATGGGGGAAGACGGACGTGAAGGGGGTACCCTCTGGGCAGGAA